>JACSZP010003104.1:0-10038 GCA_016161895.1 Pinna nobilis | reverse complement strand
ATATTTTCCATTGTTTCTTTTATAGAAATGTCAGTGGATGGTTAAGACTTCATTAAGAGTTTAGATGGAAACTAAACCTTACAAAATACTTCTGATTAGTGTTATTTTTTTTTCTTCACAGTAAGCAAAGAGAAGCTGTAGTAGGTCCACCATTATCTGCTTTGTTTGGTTACTCTTAAGGAAGTTGCACTAAAGGATACTTCAGTGTTTTGCAAATAACTGAAACTGCGAACTTTGTTAATAAATTGATATTTTTAGATGACTTGCGTGTTGTTTTGTCCTTTCTTGATTATTCCTTACACCGGTGTTTTCACCAAATTGGTCTGTACTATTATCAACAGAGCATAGTGGTACATGATGCACACAAGAAGTCTACAGAAAAGAGAAATGCTGTCAAACAAAATAAAAGCATAATTCGAGTGTTGAATATTGTAGATTAACTTTATTATCAATAATAACAAGATCCTTTTGTACACTATGCATTTAATTTCATGTTTTCAGGAATTAAAACTTGTGGATTTCAAGGTGTAAAAACAGTAGCCATGAAACATGTACATGTACTGTATAAAATGTCAATGATTTACTGGTTATGTATAATAAAAGCGTTAATAATCTGGAATGTAACATATAATTAGTAATCCCACACAATACAATCACTCTGGTTATACTCTGAAAAGGTCAAAGTGCATTCTAAAGACATAAGAATTACAAACCTTAACTTCACATTTTTAATTTTGCTACCGTATGAAATAGACGTGTTTGTATGTAATTCTAAACACACAACCTAATCTTCTTGTATATAAAGAAAATTTGGGGCTTTGATAAATAGTAAAAAGTCTTTGTTGATAAGAACATTGAGAGATTCTTTGCTCAGATACAAATTATTGTAATATACAGAGAAAATCTGGATATCAGTGGATTGAGTTTTCTTCCCCCACAAAAAAATCTCATGAATACATTAAATCTCATAATCCCAACTCCTAAATATCTCATAATTTTTTATATAATGAAAAGATCACTTTTTCAAGTTGACATTTCTTTTTACTAGGAACAATCTAAATCACACTATAACTTGGCTTGATTTGGTGAAATAAAAATTATATAATAATTCATTAAAAAAGTTGAAGATAAAAGATATTAAGAGAGATTTTAATCTGACTATCATCTATGGAAGATCTGTAGTTTGTAAATGGCAGCCATTTTGGAATATTATTATTGCAGCTATTGCATTCATTACTACCGCAACATTTCTTTATATTTTGATTTATCTATGCAGTAGATAAAAAGTTCTTTATCTCAAGAGTATTTCTTACATTAAGAGATAAGGGAAGTTGTTTTAAAATATGATGAAAACCTCAGTGGCACATTTTACAATGATGATATGATTTTAGTGAAGAACTCATAATGGAGTAGTCATGAGTGCAATTTTGATTGTACTGGTTTTACCTTAACTCATTGACCCCTAATGACACATTTGAACCGGTCCATTTCATGGATTAGTAGAGTTCATTTTGCTTTTTCAGGGGTCAATGAGTTAATTGTCATACTTAACAATATTTGGGTCTATTGGGTGCATCCTATTTAGTGGTGAAGAAAAGACCCTTGCTACGACTGTTACTGGATAAAACCCATTGTCCCTTTGTACGTTAATTTTCTAACATTTGAACTATACAATCTAAGACTAATAGAATCTTACATGGGTGTGATGAGTGGACAGGGAAAACTAAACCCAAGTGGTGAGAATCTGTTTGTCCAATCCGAGGGTTTCCTGAGGATTGGACTTTCAGATTCTTACCACATCCCGGAATGTATAGGAAGTCATCAGAAATCATCATCCAACATTTCATAAAATTATCTTCATTCCTATATATTACCTTTGAGAAAAGTTGAATGCAAGGTAGGTGTGAAAGTGGTATATCCAGTATACATTCCAAAAATAGAAATATCCCACTTCTGTCAAAAAAAGAATACAAAAACTGTTAACGGAAAAATCAATGGTCTCCAACCTCATTATGTTCCTTTTTATTATGGATCAATAACTGTTGATTTTCACAATATGAGATTCTATGAGTACACAACAGGGGGAGGTGTTAGTAAATGGTCAAAAAAAAAAAAACAGTAAAAAAAAAAAAATACATGTACACAAATATCATAACAAGAATAAAATATTCAAGAAAATAATCCATCTTTGTATTTACAAATGATATAATGTTTAACTCACTTCAACTATCAATGATTCTGTACATATGAATATACCTCTGTCATTGACTCATTCACCCCTAAAACACATTTGGATTTGCCTAAATCATTGATGTAGTGTAGAGTCCATTATTTTTTAGGGGGTAATGAGTTAAAATATCTTTGGTATACTGGTATATGATCACAACCCTTCATAAAAAAGAACATTTTCAAACCCCAATTCAATCTCAATCTTTGAATATGAAAGAGATGAAATGATATGTCTCCAAATAATTAGTTATCCCAATTAAGTTGGGAACGTGTCTCGAGAGAAAGCATTCAAGAAAATCTTCGTAAAAAAAACTTGCTTTGAGAGACGTCACCTGTCCACTTTACGGTACTTAGTAGATGAGATGGTCTGACGAGACAGGTTCAATTGTATTTATAAATTCTCATGTTTATAGTTAGAAAAATAATCAGCAATTCACCAATAAAAATTTGTACAGTATACAAGTTGTCAAAGATATGTTTCGTCATCAAAAATAATAATATACATTGTATGATATACTAATACAGTGGAGCCTCATTAAACATGGACACCCTCAATCCCCAGCAAATTGTCCGGATAAATGAGGTATCCGGATTACTGAAACGACGTCTCTATAATGACCAGTACAAATGAAAAATTCCGCTCCCTGGATATTATTTTGTCCTAAGATGAAGCAAGTAGATAATAGGCGTTCTGATAAATGAGGCTCAATTGTATAACTTCTCTGTCTCAAGTTCTGCTCCGTTTTTGTACAATATCAATAATTTGTTATTCTCAAATGATGCTCTGCATTCAATAATTCATGTATCAAACAAAGTAAGACAAGCCATTGGTAATCATTACAGCAGCTGTTGCAGATGACATTCAACTCGGAGTGAAGTCAGCTGTAACTTTTATGCATCACAAACCTTACCGGTAATAATAATTTTAGAATTTTCAAGTTAACTAACGTCCATGAATCTTCTTCCAAATATTCTTCGCTTGTGTTAAAAATTTTCATCAGTTACGGTTTCAGCACTTACGATATCTCTAGACAACTAGGTAACAAGTTAAATAGGGCAAAATATTTTTTTTCGATGCCATTTTCAATGGCCTTATTCTCGTATACAAAGGAATCCTTCCAATAGCAGAACATCTTTTTTCCAAAAAATCACTGATTCCATGGGAAAGGACTGGTTTATACCATTTTTCCTTTCTCTTCTCCAATATTACGGCACAAACAGAAGGCGGAGATGATGCACAGAAGCTGTTGAAAGATAAAAAGCCTAAAATTAGCAAAAATTAGTCTTGATACAAATGATTTGCTTAAGTATTTACAAATTATTTTAAGGTCAAAAGTCAAGGATATTGAACAACATGACATCTTTAAAGCCAAATATCTTCTAACATCAGAAATTTCTCAGTTAGTCTTAGACTTATGACTGAAGTAACTAGAACCGTTCTAATGGGACTTATACCACCCAACCTTCCGACCCCAAAATCAATAGGTCAATTGGGATCCTCCTTGAATGATGGATAACCCATGTGTGAAGTATCAACATTGTAGACCCACGGGTACTTGAGTGATGGTGCAGAAATAAATGGACAGACTTAGTGAATCCAGTATACCCAACTACAACTTTGTTGACGGGACGTATAACAACTACATAGATTGCATCATGGAATGGAGCCAGCGTCCTCTGCCCGTGAAAATGCTGTAACCCCTATGTTATGGCAGCTTTATATCTGTTAAATATTTCAATTTGGTATGGTATTCATGAATATATGCAGCCTACAGTTAAACCTGTAGATAAAGACCCACATAGGAACACAACAAAATTAGTCTTAATAGGGAGGTGGTCTTTTTACAGAGTTTGTTTTGTACACAAATGGTACTTGATTGGGCACAGCAATAAAATGGTTTCTGTGACCAGGTGGTCAATATATACAATTATAAAGCAGGTTTTATTGCATGTTTCATTTTGAAATAGTCACTTACCTCAAATATGATAATGGCAACGCCCACTCCTATGAATAGTTCTCCAAACAGCTTCAAGAATTTTTCTATCTCCTCATAACAACCCTGTAGAATGTAGAAGTAAAAATATGAATTAGACAATTTTATTCCCTCTTTTTCATTTTTTAATTCTTTAAGTTTCGGATGAACAATCAGCTCTGTATCTAAGAGGTATTACTTTTGTTATGACAAACAAAGGGCTAAGAAGCAAAAAGCTTAATTTGCAAGTCACACCCCTCATTTCATTATGTATTACATACAATTTTCAAAATTTTATTGTTGTTGTTGTACATGTATTGTTGTTAAACATCTCTCTCAAGAATGTTTCATTCATATGGAGACGTCACCGTTTGCCGGTGAAGGGTGACAAATTTTGCCTTTGCTCGGCACTACTGGCCGTGGAGCAGGGAGGGTTCTTTATCGTGCCAACACCTACTGTGTGGGACGTAAGTTTTTACTGTCTCATCCGAAAGACAGGGACGGCAAACCGCAGAGTGGCACTGTGAAGATTTGAACCCCGGACTCTTGATTCACAGTCGAACTCGGCAAGGCGGCCCCTTCAAAATTTTAAACACATATACACTAGTACACTTACAGTCTTGTAATTGGAGTTACTGTCTGTTGGATTTGTTCCACAAGTTACATCAGATGGCCAGGTATAATCGGGGACAGTGCCTACTATGTTTTTGCAGCATGATAATGGCGCCTGAAGTGTCAGATTGCCCAGAGTATTATTCCACTTTGTTGAATTCTGCAAGTCCTGATACCCGTCAACTCCACAGCAGTCAAACTGGAAAGAAAAAAAAAGTCGTCTGTTAGATGAAAGTCATACATTTGTTCACTGAGTTATATATGTAACATACATGTATGTATAATTTGCCTTATCCCAAGTTTGGTCCTAATCTCACAGGTCACAGACAGTCTTTGGAACCAGTCATAGAACCCCTAAAAATCACAATTTAGGCAACTTTTAGCAAAATCATTTATTTTGACCACAAATTACATCCTGCGTAAAAGTTTTCCCAATTAACCCAATGCCAATAATCAGCAGAGTTATAGTACAGTCAAATGTGTTTTAGAGAACAATAAAAAGTAACTATCTTAAATAGTTATCTAATAAAAGACTCTTATATATGAATCACTATAAAAACGTCACCTTTCAGGTGAAAAAGACCATTTTCCCGTGTTTCTTTGAGTGGTCTAAATAGACTTATTTGACAGTAGTTCTGCTTGATCTAAATACTTTTGGACAAATCTAGTCATATACATGTAGTTACAATAAATGACCAGGAATTTCTGGCAATTTACTTTAACCACTTTATAGTGGAGGGCGTAACATATGTCATGACGTAAATCTTTCACTTGAGTGCATATGAAGAATTTATTCGCCATTGAAAAGTGCAGAACCTGAACTTGTAATTCCCACGATATTTGGGTAAATAAAACCTCTAAACCTGACTGTATCCTAATTGTTTTTGCTTATAAATAGTATAATTCACTAGCTATCTGTTTAAGAGCTATATGACTGAAAAATCATCGTTTAACACTTGAAACAATAAGTGGCAACGTCTATATTGTGCAGGTACATAGTAACCACAATTATGCTCTGTCACAAAAATTGTTACATGTACCTCATAGCATCCACTGAAGTGGTTCATCAAACTTTCTACCATAAAACACGTGGGTTTAATCATTATAAAATGGCTGTATCGAGGCTGCAGTTGATTAGATATGTCGAAAAAACACACGTTGTTAATCACTTCCGAGCATTTTGATTGACTTATGCGTCAGGAAATTCAATTATGATGTCATAAATTGACGTCATTATAACTGACGTCACATACATTGAGTAGGCTTTCATCATGGCTGGAACTTAAACAAAAATCTTCTTGACATTTTCAATACTTTGATTCGCAAAATAATCTAGTGTTATAGTAGAAACAAATTACACAACTCATTTGGATTGATAATCGTGTTTATCCAACTCTCGTTAGTTAATTTCAAAGTCTCAAAATGCTCGCTAAAGCTCACGCTTTGCAAACATGATAATCAATCCCAACTGGTTGTGTAATTTCTATTTAAACGAATTTCCTGTGGTTACATGTATGTCGGTGATCTCGTACCTCAATGAAAATGCTGTTCCATGACATAGATAGAGGATTTGTGTACATGTCTCCGTAGTAATCGCTCTCAAGTGAATTTTTCAATCCTTTCTTCAGCATATTGTCAATCTATAAAAATGAAAGATCAGAAATATAATTAGATTGCAGTTGTAAGCTGTAACAAAATGATAGATGTTCTTCTGAAATTGTATGATCTATTTTTAGCCATGATGAAATCATGTTTCTTAAAATCATGTTTGAGGCTATGAAGATTAATCTAATCATTACAAATGTCGGAAGAACATATTATCATAGATAAAAAATGCAAGGCATGTTTGTAAACAGATATTTTATCAATAATTGAGTATAGTATTTTGCAAAGTAAGTTCTGAAGTTGTAATGGTTCAGCCTTGGACTTCATACTGGCGATTTCATTCCTATTTGTAATTCTATTGACCCTTTAGAACTGTAACTGCAGTCCTGCGATTTTAGTTGGCAAGACGATACAGATTCCAGGAAAATGACATCAAGAAACAATCAGTCACTATAAAAACGTCTATGATTTGCAAGTACAAGTATCTCTATCACTTTGCCAACCAAAACCACTGAGGACCGCAGTTACAGGGTGTATTGTTTTGGTAGTGAATCTATTTTATTTATAGATATTTTTTTCTGTTTGGTATAATTGATAGGATTCATTACTGAAAACATATTTCTTATTTAGAGAAGAGTTTTACTTACATCAGACCGCATCAAAATGATGAGCACTGTCCCAGCCACCTGAGCAATGAGGATCAGCAAGACTATGATACCATACTGAAAGTGGAAAAATACAAGTCACGTGAAAATACACATGTAAATCAAGTTGTACAGCTTTAATTTGCATCTTATAACAGGTCACAGTGAAGCATAAATACAAAGACCATTTCACTTAGGGAGATAGACCTCACCATCAATAATCATTAAACATCAATAAGCCCCCCCCCCCTCCCTGTTTGTCACTAATTTTGGTCTACCTGGACTTCAGTTGCCACCTGCATATTCACACAGTCCACTTAGAAGTAGTCCATAAGATGACCTTGATTTGATCGTGAGCTCCCACTGTATACAACAGTAAATCTACTCCTAGATCAGATGTACCCACCGTTCTCCTTTTTAACTGTAACCTGTAGGGACTCTGTCACGTGGTCAAATGGTTAGAGCATTGCATTTTACACCACTCAGTCTCTCGTGCACTTCTTGTCAGCTTGGCTTTAAGCCTCGATGGTATCTAAGCTGATTACGTGAGAAAGTTTACCTGAAAGTTTAACTACAGTAGATCTGCGATCTCTTTATTTACATTTATAAGCGGGTTTGTCTTTCACTATTAAAAACTGGCCACCATATGACTGAAAGATTGTCAAGTGTTGCATCAGCAAAAAAAAGAAAACAAACCAATATTTTGTGACCTGTAACCCCTACTGATACCGTAGTAACAAAGACCACTACATACAGAGAACTGTCAAACTACTAAATAATCTGTCCAACCCTACAGACAGAAACTGAACAGAAAGATTTCTTAAAATGCAAGAAATTCCTCAGTTGTTGAATTGTATGTCTCCTCTATTTCTTTCACTATCTGAAGTGAAGAGATGTTGATTTTATCAGTCAGGATACTGGTACAGTGTAGGGATTACTGTTAATAAACAGAAAATGGAACTTTTGTCTGTAAAATATAATCAGGAGTAAATCACTTTATCACGTTACAAGCACCCATTTAAGGGTTTTTTTTTTAATGGGTGATAATTGTCTTGCAATCAGACGTCTAACTCTCGATTATTGATTCACTTTACAGACAAAACTCCCAATTCCTGTGTAAATATCAATATTGCATGGAGCTTCCTTGAGGAATTCCATTGCCTGCTATCTGAGACTCCAAGAGCTGGGTAGTTAGAGGAATTATACTTTAAATCAGGAAGTTAAATCTCACCTGTGTATCTCATTTAGCTTCAATTCTAGGTCCCTTTTCACAAAAAATCTTACAATTAAAAACACTCGTAATCATAAGTTAGCAAAACTTCAGTTGATCATATTTTGTACATTTTACGATAAATTGACCAATTGTGATGGAATTTGATTTAGATTAATGATATAAATCAGATTGTGACTGTATTCATTTATTTACATTTAGAATTTGTAAAAAAAAATAATAAAATTTCATGCAGTTACGACTACGAGTGGTTTTTATCGTAAGATTCTTTGTGAAAAGGGCTGCAGATTCTTATAATGTGACAAAATGAATCACTAACTTGCATTGTGGTGTGATGGTAGTCTCTATCTGCTTATACACAGTCTAACTGGTTTTAAGAGACTGTCCAAGGTAAGGAGCAAAAAAGGGTCACATATGACAGGTGGTATCTTAATACAGGTGATTTATAAAAGAAAAAGCCATTTTGGAAACTACAATTTTCCTTTAATTCAGTCTAACAATACAGTCTAATCTGCCCTGGTGAAAGATTGAATACGTCGGTTCTGAGATACTTTCCCTTTGTAGAACTCTTCATTGTGAAGATGTGATTAGCCGGCGAAGTGTACAGGAAGGTGGGACTGTTTTCGTTAGATAACACTGCGTATTCCTTTTTATTGATAGATTCTCCTTTTTAACTGTCTGAATCTATCTTTTGTATTGATTAGGATACACATAATTTAGACGTTATCAAAAGAATATACCTTGGTATCTACACCTAATAAAGGTAGAATTTCGTTCTTTTCCACCCTGAAGTAAATGCTACACGTTTTGATACTGATATACACCCATTGCTTACTTTGGAATACAGTCCCACACTCTTCGTTAGGCAACGTTCAAACACGCCTCCATGAGCAGAAGAGCTACAATCTCAAAACTCCCGTATTAAAGGTTCACCTGGCTTATGTGACCTAAATGTATGTTTCCCAAAGTGGGGTTTTCCTACATATATTACCTGAATTGAGAGACCACCTCTTGTACATTGTATGTGACCATATTTACATCTTCCCTTGGATAGTCTCTAAAAACAGGTTAGACTATCAGGGGCTTATATTTGTATCCTGGATGCTATCAAATGAGTGAAAGACAAGAATGGTATTAAAAGGTGAAACAAATAATTTAATACTTCCCAGTGTTTCTCATTAAATTTTGATTAATTAGCCTATAAATGTGTAAAATAGGGAAAATAAATAACATACCAGGGCTAAGAAGACCCGCCATTCACAGCAAGCACCAAAACAACCGAGGATTCCAAAAAGAAGGACAATGGCGCCGGATATGATGAAGATTATCGCCACAGAGCTCATAAGCGTGTGCACATCAAAGTCCGCCGCATCCAACTGAATCGCTGAGAACAAATCTTCCGCATACTCAGTGACGAGATCTTTCTTGAATCTCAGCAAGCAGCCAATGACAAGTAAGGCTAGACCGAGAAGCTGCAAAAGAAAAACAAGTATTTCGTTATATACATGTACATAAAAATCTTACTGTAATCTTTAAAACATTGGGAACCACTCATTTAGGTCACATAAGACAGGTTTTCCTTTAATTGAGTAGGTCGCTAAGGCAGGTTAGACTATATATATATATATACTTCTGTCTCACTCCTATCTCTCTCTTTCTGTCACTGTCTGCCTCTCTTATCCTTTCTCCATCTTGCTATTTATAAAAAAACACTTTCAAACACTGATCAATATATAAACTTATA
>JACSZP010003102.1:0-11626 GCA_016161895.1 Pinna nobilis | reverse complement strand
CATTAATCATTGGCCTCTGGGTGTAAAGGTCAGGTACCTTATGTGTATTGTACGTAGGTCGGAAAAGCCATGCATCAAATTTTGCCTCAATTTGCTGATAATATTAAAATACAGTCCAACCTGTTTTAAGTGGTCGTCCAAGGCAAAGAGCAAAAAGGGTCACATATGACAGGTGGTCTTTTAATTCAGGTGACTAATATAGGAAAAGGTATTTTGGGAGCCATACATTTGATTTAGGTCACATAAGACAAGTAATCCTGCAATTCAGTGGGTCGCTATGGTAGGTTAGACTTTCAATCGTAATTTAAACCAAGCCAACTTGCAGAAAGAAAGAAATACAAACTGATAGACTAAAACCATAATGCAATGTCTCCTTATCTTTAAGCTAATGAATGTAAGAGCAACAATCCATTACAATGATAATCCCTAAAAAAAAAATACAAGCACAAACATACCGTCACGGTCTGGTGATGATGTCGTAGTTTGGTAATAGTTGTAAGATGTTGATGAATTTTGCATGTGATAGGTTGTATAATTTGCGTCACCGCTGTCGTTATACCACGCATGTGTAGTAAAATTGATCTGTGGCATCGTTGTGGACCACATTGTCAGCATTGGGCCAGTAGTGGTACCACTAGGTGGTGGCATTGTTGTAGTTGATGGCGTTACTCCAGGATGTAGTGTAGCAGTTGATACATTTTGTCCAGCATGTGATGTAGTCGTTGATGCTGTTTGCCCGGGATGTGAAGTAGCTGACGATACATTTTGCCCAGCATGTGATGTAGTCGTTGATGCTGTTTGCCCGGGATGTGAAGTAGCTGACGATACATTTTGCCCAGCATGTGATGTAGTCGTTGATGCTGTTTGCCCCGGCTGTATTGTAGCAGCAGTTGTGGTTGACATATTTTGTCCTCCACCTGTGGTCATAGCTTGGGACTGAGATGTTGATGACATGTTTGATGAGCTGTGGGTTGTTTGCCCTGATACAAAAAAGAAATAAGACATAAGAAATAGACTTAGTATATCTGGAGCATATGACAGTATCAAATTCTACATCAACATAAATATATAAAATTAAGAAAATAAAGTAGGCCTATGTGTACATTTGTACATCTTTCTCTTTGTCTGTCTGTCTCTCTCTGTCTGTTTGTCTGTCTCCCTCTCTGTCTGTCTGCCTGCCTCTCTGTCTCTCTCCCTCTCTGTCTGTCTCTTTGTCTGTCTCCCTCTCTGTCTGTCTGTTTGTCTGTCTCCCTCTCTGTCTGTCTGTCGCTCTTTCTCTACTATTACTGAATTTGTAGAGTTAGATTTGAGTTATGTTGTACCTTGTGTGGGCTCCGGTTCACTTTCAGGTGTTGGTTCAGCTGATGGCTCAGACTCAGGTGCTGGTGTAGTAGTATTTGTTCCATTATTAGTAGGTTCTGGCTCACTCTCAGGTGTACCAGTTGGTTCCGATTCTGGTTCAGGCGTTCCAGTTGGTTCTGACTCTGGTTCAGGCGTTCCAGTTGGTTCTGACTCTGGTTCAGGCGTTGCAGTAGAGTACCGTGGTGAAGTTGTAAAGAGCGGAATGCTCATTCTTGTGGTACTATCTGTTGTATTTGAATCTTAAACACCAAACAGAAAAAACATGTGTGAGTAATACTATCTATGCATAAAAGCAATACATCAAAATGTCAGTTACGTGGTCTTACCTGCATGCATCAAATGGCTATGGCAAAATCTCAATGAAAGGTCTTCTTCAAAAACATGCCATTTAATAACCTTGCTAGGTAGATGATCATAAGAGGTCAGCTGTTAACAAACAGTTCACAAAAAGTGATCTGACCCTCAAAGAAAGTATGAAAATGCTAAAATATTTAAAATTTCTCAAAGAAAATATGAAAAAGCTAAAATATTCAAAGTTTATCACGATATTGGATAGAGTGACGATTCACCTGCATGTGCACTTCACTGTTGCTTGAAAAAAGTATGGAAAACATTAGAAACCTAAGTCCAAGAACCACATGTATTTAAAAAGATTCTTTTGAATAAATACATCGCAAAATATGCTCTAATCATTTACTATAGGGATCACTTTATTAAATCCATATATGAATATGATTAATGACAATAAACTATGAATGCAACTATAGTCAAGCCTAATTGATTTGTATGCCAATAATCCACATGCTTCATCTATGAACAAAGATCCCTGGGAGCAGAACTTTCAACTTGTAGCACTCGGTGCAGAGCTGTATGCTTCTCTAATGTGGAAGGACAATTTGGTGGGGAATGGAGGCGCCTGGGTTAACAAAGCTCCACTGTATATACACACACGTGCAACGCTTGGTTGGTTGTGTTGTTGTTTAACCTCCCACTCAAGAATGTTTCACTTAGATGGAGACGTCACCGTGTGCTGATGAAGGGCAACAAATTTTGCCTATGCTCAACATTTATGGCAGTAGAGCAGTGAGGTTTCTTTAATGTGCCAACACCTACTGTGACACAGTACCTGGGTTTATACTGTCTCAGCTGAAAGACAGGGATAGCCAACTGTACTATGGCTTGGGCTTGAACCCCAGACCTTTGATTCAAAGTCAAACATGCTGACCATTTTAGACCACAGCGGCCTTACACGTGTAAGGGATTGTTGTTATGGAATGCTCACATGGAACTGGGAATGTAAAACATTTTCAGAGAAAAAATCATGTGAGTACTGAAAATACACATAGTAAGTACATGTACAGTGAAAGGTGTACTATATAACAACCTTCTAAGGGCCATAGGAAGACTAGCCTTTCAAGGGAGATGATCTTTAAATAGAGGTTGATTTGTGCGCAAATAGTGGTGTTATGGGCAGAAAAAATGGTCTTTGCCATTCTGACACCTACAAAGACATTATACCTCAGTTTTTTCCTGTCTTTTTTTAAGGACAGGGACAACCATAGCACAAACTAGATTCAAACCTATGACCAGGTCTAAGTTCATGTATCCAGTTTCCTAGCCAATCAAAATTCAGGATTAGCTGGATTGGAGAAGATTTTCAGCTACACCTAAGTAAATTCATAAATTTTATGGTGCCCAACCCTGAATACAAATACATAAACCCCTTACCCACAGTGGCCCCAACTGACTTTAGATAAGATGACTTCTAAGTCAGGATGGAAGTCATGTAAACTTAAAATTTCAAAAATACACTGATCTTATGATCAGACTTGTGCTACTCACCTGTTGAACAGGCTCCAAAAGTCACTTCAACATTGTCAATAGCAACAGTGGATAAATAGCCAGCCATTTCAAATGTTATCATGTTGTTTGTTGATTGGTAAACAACCATATTTGCATAAAACTTGGTCCAGCTGGTGTTCTTCATGTGAAAATCTCTCAATGGTAATAACAGCTGACGGTCTCCATAACCAACGATGACGTGAGAGACATTGACAAATACTGAGGAATACATATGTGTCATGACCGTGGCTAAATCAAAGGACAAACAGTAAGTGCCACCCATGGCAAAATACTCAGATGGAGAATTTAACACGTTGTAGGTACAGGAGTCATACAACATCTCTGCATAAACAAAATTTTCTGAAAAACAAAAACAAGAAAACTAAGAATACTATAGTTTTTGCAATATCACAAATCTTGTGTCTGCCATCACTTTCAATTATTTCCCATACTTTTGAGACATTTGTCTTGCCTGTTACAGTCACAGGTCAGCCAGATTTTGATGCATCTTTGATCAGGCTTTCTACTCTACCATGATGAAAAAGTAGAAAAAAAGTAGGAGCAATCCATACAAAATAGTAGGAAAAAAATAGGAAAAAGGAGGAAATTGAAGGAAAAAAGTCAGAGGTTTACCAGATCGAAGTGATCATTTTAGTGTTACTCAAAAATGCAAATTGATTGTCTCTGGCAGTTGGTATCCACCTTGACAATACTGAAGACTAGCAGTGTTTACCTTGCAAGAAATCTGTATAACAAGGAAGACACTGTACGGGTTCATACTGACTCAGTCAATATGTTCATACATGATCACATCATATTCTTTAAATGACACTAAACAAATCACTTAGGAAAAACATGACCAAATCAAAAATACATTTCTTTAGTAATAGACAATCCATTTTCTGAAAAATGACTACAAGCAACTACATGTATTTGTCAATTTAGCAATATTTAAAAAAAAATCAAAATATTGTGAACATACAGAACTCCAATACATTTGTGTGTGTATAAATATTTTTGCAAAATATTACAGTTATAGTTATAAGATTTTAGGAAAATGAAGCTGGACAAAACAAATACATTGTATATATTCAGCCGGAATGGAAAAATATTAAGTCCAACTACTGTCATTTTAACAAATTTAATGAAAATAGAAACCCTATGGACATGCACATTTCCATTATGTGTATCGTGTATATACATACAGCAAAATATTGAAAATTTAGATTGAAAACTGTATTTCCTATATGCTGCTAGTATGAAAAACGAGATGTGTTTGTGAAATATTGATGCCCCCGTATGACAGCAAAATAATTTTGCAGTATAGTTCAAAAGATATTGTCTAGGTAAAGTTGTCTTTGTCAACAAGTAGGTCCATCACCAACAAGGTCAAGGTCACTAAGTCAAATTTCTTGATAACAAATGAAAGCTCTGGACATTAGGAATCTATATATGTGAAATATGCAAATGCCTTTCCATTATGGATCAAAAGATATGACCCAGGATAAAGTTTTTAAAAGTAGGTCAAACTCCTAGGAAAAGGTCACAAGGTCAAATATGTTGGTACCCATCGAAAGGTCTTGTCACAAGGAATATTCATATGAAATATGAAAGCCCTTTCAATTATCGTTCAAAATTTATGACCAAGTTTAAAATTTTTGTTGACAGACAAATGGACAGGAAAAAAACTACAAAACATGCCCCGGAATCTCCTAATACTGAGGCATGATAATTACTAAGTCCAACTATAATTGCAACAGTATTTGAAAAATGAAAATCAAATTCCTATGGACATGTAAGTATCCATTAAATGTATAAAATCTAGCAAATATTAAAGCTGTTGTTTCAAAATAACAAGATAGTCAGGGCATGTATCTAAACTCAGATGGAGAGACAAACAGACGATCAGGAATAAATTAATATGATCCCTTAAAAGTTGTAAAAGATTATAAAAGTTATAATTTCAACCCAAAATTAGGGATAAATTTAGACTTTCCCATGCTTTCTATTATAAGGATTTAAACTTTTTGAGATTTTAGAATAAAAAGTCTGAACATTTAGGATTTTAGGATGGACTTGAACCCTACTATCATCTGTTGATGAAATAACTTTATAATTCAATATTCAAATTTATTGTTCATTTCTACATTGTAGGTTAGGTCACTTTTCCACTGTTTATTCTTTTTTTCTCTTTTTTTTCCTGATTATAAAGTAGGAAAAGTAGGAGGATTTACCAAAAAAGTAGGAAAAAATAGGATCAAAATAAAAAGTAGGAAAAAATAGGAACAGTAGAAAAAAGCCTGTTTGATGGACTCTGTGCCAGGTCTGAAATTTCTTTCTCCACCTACGAAATGTCTCATAAGATACCTTATCAGACCCATAAACCTCCCCCAATTTAGTAAAATTCTACATTACCAAATGAGAAATTTTGTGCAAATTCTTATATAAGCTTAATTTCTTCATATTCTCAACTTGTTTCCCAATCATTTTTACAACAGTTGTAAACTACTGACTCCATTGAAATGAATGTAAGTTTTAAACTACAGTGGAGTTGGTCTATAANNAGATAAATAGTGATTCTTTTTGGGGATTTTATTCCTCTTCATTATAGCACTGAATTCGTCTTGAGCCGATTCGTTATAGACCGACTCTACCGTATGTGGAGCTGAAGGTTCAAGTTTATACCATTGTAAAGGTATTGAATAAAGCTTAAGGGTATCATCATCCACGAAATTGTGCATAGCGTTTTCTTGCTGTGGTACAATACACATTAGATATCAAACAACCCTCAAATGCACTGCGACCTTTTCCTTTTAGGCATAGACTTGTGGGTCAAGGTTATGTTATGTTATGTCAGCTTTTTTGACAAATATAAAGATAAGTGAATTAAGAATGTAGGATTAGGAATTCTAAAGAAATAGTGAGACTTATAACCCCGTGGCAGCAATTATTGCAAAAACCATTTTCAAGGGATGGAGTTGTGTGACCTTGACCTTTGGACTCCAAAATCAATAGAGATCTTTCTTAGTCCAGGGCAATCCATGTGTGAAGTATCAACATTGTAGACTCACAGGTACTTGAGTTAAGGTGCGGAAATCATTTTCAAGGAACAGAGTCATGTGACCTTGACTTTAGCCTTTGGACCCCAAAATTGATAGGGATCCTTCTTGAGTCATGGGCAACCCATGTGTGAAAAATCAACATTGTAGACCCATGGGTACTAGAGTTATGGTGTGAAAATAAAAGGACAGACAGACATGGTGAAGCCAGTATACCCCCCTACAACTTTGTTGACAGGGGGAGGCGGGGGGTATAACTAAAGAAGGCCTTATAATGAATGTCAAATGCCAAACATCAGAGAGACAACCATGAAACATAACTTACTTGATCATAAGAAAAGGTGTAAAAAAATAAACAAGATGTGTTTGTACATCACAAACACCCCTGCCAGCAGCAATAACAAAGACACAATGATACTGCCTTACACATAAAAAATCTAAGTCCAGGGGCCATAACCCCTGTAATCACGCACAGCCGTCCCCTTCGTACATGTGTATCTCCATGTTGTGTTCATTAATTATACTAGGCTTCGTTCAAATCCTCCAAAGGGCTTAGGAGGAGTTACGAAGACAAAATAATACTGCATTACAAAAAAAAAAACAAAACATTTCAGCCATAACTCCTGTAACAGATTTTGATTACAGCCTTCCCCATCCCACATGCATATCTACGTGTTGTGATCTTTTACTGTACCAAATTTTATTGAAATCCTACGAAGGGTTTAAGTAGGGTTGCGAAGACAAAATATTGGGACAGAGGAAATGACAGAATTATTGAATGATGGACTGGTGCAAAACTTTATGCCTCAAATCATCTTATAGCAGAATCATAGAAATTGAAGTTTACTTGTTCCGTCAGAGCGCAGCCCAAAATATGTTGAGTTTTCATCCTCACTGTACTTCCAAGTTCCATTGTAACCACACATAAATTCATCTTCAAAGGCACAGGAGATGGTAAAAACTAAAATCGTAAAGAAAAGAAGATTTTGTTATTGTTTTGATGTTCCTTTTTGCTTCAAGCCAACTTGACAATCTTTCAGTCACTGCTCGCCAGCAAGGATCAAATCCGTGCTGATTGGAGGTGAGAGACTAAACGCAATACTTTATCCATTCTACCATAGATGGCCAGAGTGGTTGACAATCACGAAAACTTGGCATTTCCTTGCATACCTCAATATTGATCCTTATGGAGCTAAGTCGGCCAACATAGAAAGGAGAATTTATCTATCAAGTTTGAAAATGTTTTCGACTCTAGCTTGTCAATAAATCAGAATTCAGTAGAACCTCAAGTTGAGTACTTCTCAGACTTAAGTAAATTCAAAAGTATTTTGGTGCTAGACCCTGACTTGACATCTCACTTATATAACCCCTTAAATATTGGATATATCTAGATATTGCAGTTACTTGACAGAAACCAACAAAGTTTCAGTTTTTACAATTTCAAGGGCCTGGAACTCCTTGAAAAGTATTAACATATTTTTGACAGTTTTAAAACATGGTAGAAATTTTACTGATTTAAATTAACATCCCAAATCTGGGTTATATATCTAAACATAGATACTTATCTAATGGAAATCATTAGCATTGGGGACAATAAAAAAAACAAACTGGAGGCCAAACACCACCCCCCACCCTATCTTTTATCTTGCAAATTTTTGCATTCCATGTCTCCATCCCCTTATATTACATGTAACAAGTCAGTGCCAGTGAAGGGTTTCAAATGATGCTGTTGGCTTAGCACTTACAGCTATTGGGCACTGGGTGAGGGTTCCTAAATCTGTCAACACCTAATGTGAATCAGACAATCCTTAAAAATTTGTTGGTTTGCTGTCACACGACTCAGATTTTTTACTGTGAGTACATAGGTAGAATCTTTATATAACTATATATTGCATTTGAAATATAGACATTGGGAAAATATAAGAAGATTGGTGAAAAAAAAAGATCTACGGAGTGGTATTAAAAAATTTTGAGCCACAGTATTTTGAGTGAGTAGGCCGCGTTACCGCAAACCAACACTTTGTTATGGATGGTGTCAGAACCTTGGTTTTCATGTCTCATCAGAAGAACAGAAAGCCAATCACCTCTTAAGGGGCTCAAAATGGAGACCTCATAGGTGGAAGGTAAGTACTTTACAACAGCTCACAAATGAATTAAGTATGACTGGAATATTTTGTACGAACCACATCCATCCTCATCTTCGAGTTCCTCACAGTCATTCACACGGTTGCATACTGATTTCTTAGGAATACACGTTTCTTCCCTAGTGCATTTAAACTCATCCTCAGAACATTCTGCAATTAAACAAAAGGATAAATTGTATAAGTAATACAACTCCAGGGGGTCATTCCTTTTATGTGGTTCAACCAGTCCAACCAGTAGATCACAAATGGAACGCTTGGTTCGTACCGGTCCAAGTGGTCCGACGTTAGGGCTAGAACTCGCTAGATCCAACATGGCTGCCGAGCGTAAGCACACGTGTACATCACGGGTACATCTCAAAATAAATTGAAGTTGTTTAAATGGAANNACGTATAATTCCAACAAATATAATTTTGACATTTCTTTCGAAATTTTGACGAGCAGACGACTTCCGGTTTAGAAAAAATATCAAAACTGTTCCATTTACGGCGCAGATCTAGACCGGTTGAACCAACAAAAAGGAATACAACCCTGTAATTTCCAGTTTGTTGGTTGGTTGTATTTTTGCTTCACATCCCACTCAAAAATCTTTCACTTATAAGGAGACATCACCATGTGTGAGCTTGTGAAGGGAGACAAATCTGGCCTATGCTTAGCATTTATAATCGTGGAGCATGAACGGTTCTTTAACATGCTTTACTTACTGGGACAGGGGACCTCAGCTTTTACTGTCTCAACCGAAAAACAGGTACAGCCAACCACAGTGTGGTGTGGATTCAAGCCCATGACATGAGAAGGCAAACATTGGGCCAAGCAGCCCCAAGAAAGATTTGAGAATATTAATGCAAGAGACATTAAAAAAATGTTGAAGAAAAACAGGAACAGTTGGCAAGAGATTACCACACATAGCAAAAAAAAGGCTATAGATAAGCAATGACTTACCAATCAGTCCACAGGCTCCGCTTGTCACCATAATATCATCAATATAAAATTGAGTGGAGTAGGGATACAGATAAAATGAGGATTCAAATACAACACTGTAATCCCCTTTTGGTAGGTCTACTTGATGTTTTTTCCAAGAACCTGTAGGTTGCACTGAAAACAGTTTTAATTCCTTTGTCGTGTTATCCCCCTCACCAAGTACTCTAAAATGTGCCGGTTGCCGCGCTTTAACGTAAAATGTCAAACATGAATCATTTTGAACTTCTTGGAGAGGTGACTTGAGCAGCTGAATATTCGATGATCCACTGGAAACAAAGGCAATAGCAGAACCTGAAAGGGAAAACAAAATGTGTCTGTGAAACACTAATGCCCCCGAATGGCAGCAAAGTAATTTTTCAATAGATATCCGTTATAGTCCAAAACATATGGTCAAGGTTAAAGTTTTCTAAAAGTAGGTTTAACTCCAAGGTCAAGGTCAAAAAGGTTGTGAGTTGGCTCAACATATTCTCTCCTTTAATCTGATGAGTTCCCGCATGCCAGAAACAATGAATTGCCCATTTATGAATCTCTACTTATATGGAAATGTCACCGATAACAATTGAAGGGCTCCAACTTTGGCCTTTGCTCTAAGCATGTGGCCACTAAATAGTGAGGGATCTTAAATATGCCAACACGTTTTTGTTGTCTCATCTGAAAGACAGGAAAAAGCAAACGAGGCTTTATCTTGTATTGCTGTATGACATCCCACTCAAGAATATTTCACTCATATGAAGACGTCACCGTGTGCCGGTGAAGGGCAACAAATTTTGCTTATGCTCAGCACTTATGGCTGTAGAGCAGTGAGGGTTCTTTAATGAGCCAACACCTACTGTGACATGTTTTTTTCTGTCTCATCCAAAAGACAGCGACGGCCAACTACGGAGTGGTGCTGTGCGGTTTCGAACCCCGGACCCTTCAATTCAAAGTCGAACATGCTACATTGTAACCACTCGGCCACGGAGGCCCCAATTGAGGCTTTAGTCCATGACATTATGGTTTGAAGACAAAACATATTATCACATAGTCACAACAGCTCCTGCAGAGTTTTGTACATTTACATGTATACATACCATTTTGCTCTGGACTGGTGTGATCTTCTGTCTGTGTCAAATAAGGTCCATTTTTGACAGCATGTCCACATATAAAAGGTGTGTCAAAGTCACAGGATATGCTCTTAGCTGTGTTAAAAGATAAAGTGAAACAAGTCATAAATCCAGATTTACATTTGTACCTTGACCTTTGACCATGAGACCTGGTGGACCTGGATCTTGGGTATTATATTTTGTAAGTATGACCTAAATTCATATCAGGGTTAAGATTGAGGTATGACTCCAGAGAGACCAACAGATAGACAGACAGAGGCATCTGTATAACCCCCTCAATTTTTTTTGCTGAGCATGAGGTCAGAAAGGTGAGTACCAAATAGCCGTCTGCAGATATTGCGAGATGACCTCGAAGTAGGTCATTTCTTGGCATTCTATCAAGCAGGTAACTAAAATTAGATTATTTGTTAATAATTATATATCCAATTTTCATCAGATTTTGAAACAATTTATATTTGGATGTATCATGCATTGCATTATATCATCATCAGACTCACGTGCAAAACAAAACCCCTAGGGAAACCTCCATGTGAGATTGGAGGAAGATACCTTCAGCACTCTGATATATATAGCAATAACAGATGGACAACAGAAGACAGAAAACAGACGACAGAAAACAGACGACTGAACATACATGTATGTGGATGGTATGGTATGGTATTGTTGTTTAACATCCCACTCAAGAATATTTCACTCATATGGAGACATCGCCTTGTGCAGGTGAAGGGCTACAAATTTTGCCTATACTCGGCACTGCTGGCCGTAGAGCAGGGAGGGTCCTTCAACATGCCAGCACCTACTGTGACACAGGACCTCAGTTTTTACTGTCTCATCCAAAAGACAGGGACGGCAAACCGCGGAGTGGCGCTACGCGGCTCAAAACTAGATCTTTCAATTTGCAGTTGAACACGCTAACCACTTGGCCATGGAGGCCCCACAAGTATGTGGAAGATGATTTTATAAGCCCTTCATCCATACAAATGTATGAGGGACAAGTAACAACTTAGGACAACTGAACGATTGGTTGGTTGTATTGATGTTTAACATCCCACTCAAGAATCTTTCACTTATATGGAGATGTCACCATTTGCAGGTGAAGGGCAACAAATTTGCCTATGCTAAGTACTTTATGGCCGT
>JACSZP010003101.1:221-15138 GCA_016161895.1 Pinna nobilis | reverse complement strand
AAAACGTAAACAGAGAAGTGTTTTAAATAGTACGCACGATTGCTATTGTCGTCCCTAGCCAAATGGTCAGTCCACGATAAATTCACTTTTGCCGGGGGATTTTACCACATCTTCCACTAAGCCAGAGTAGAATGTATTAAATGCAAAATGATAATAATAATAATAATAATAATAATAATAATAATAATAATAATAATAAAAGTAATCTCAGAAAACCGCCCTTTCCCATCATGAAAAAAAACAAAAAACAAAACAATACAAAAATAAAACAAAACAAAACAAGCAAACAAAAACAACTACACACAACAGTTTTACGAGTGCGTCGTACTTGCCGACATCACGTGAGCTGATTGATATATTGTGAGCCTCATAATAAAGGATTTGAATTTTGTCGGACATATTGTATAATTTTTCAATATAATCCCCTCCAGTGTATACTGTAAATCCAGTAATATTCGCGAGAATATTATTTTCGGGTAATTACGCGAGAACACTCACTTGCAAAAATAAAGTCCTCGCTTAATATAATAACCTGATATTAAAATGCATCAAACAACACATTTAATTTACTTAAATTCACAAGCGCGAAAATAGCGTATGATGTATAATCATGTGACCGTTGATTCGCTAAAATAAAGTTCCGCGAAAATTTCTTGATTTACAGTACTGTAGATCCAGAATTTTTTGCGGAACCTTATTTTGGCGAGTTGATTGCTATGTAATTATTCGCGACACTATATTTGATAAGTATAGTCAGCTATGTTGTATAGTATGCATTAACATCAGGTAAGTATATTTAGCGCGTACTTTATTTTCGCGAGCAAGCGCTCCAGCGTAATTACGCGAAAATAAAATTCTCGTGAATAAAACTGGATTTACAGTAAATACACTTTTGCCAATGGTATTTAAGGGCCTCAATGCAAATTTTATAGAGCTCCTTTTCTTGGATCTTCAGAAAGTCATCCACTGCAAGTATGACGCTAACATCGTACTGAAAGAGGGTGTCTGAAATACCTGTTCTCAGTTTGGAAAAAAAATGAAAGTCTGATGAAGCAAGATGAGGTGAATAAGGTGGATGCTCAATCAAATTAAAGTCAAAAAATGTGAATGGCCGCCATGACAATGACAGACTATTGAATACTGTAAATCCAGTAATATTCGCGAGAATTTATTTTCGCGTAATTACGCGAGACCAATTACTCGCGAAAATAAAGTCCTCGCTCAATATAATAATATAATGCGTCAGAAGTGAAACATAGTATGTGTCATTGATTGTTTGTCCCTTTTGGAAAAAAACCGTCTGCATCCCAGGAACCGAGATCACAACAGTCCCAGCTGATGGAACATTCTATGCACTCTTTGCGGGGGGAGAGAGAACCAGGGTTATTCCATTGTTTCGATTGTTGATTGGCCTCTGGGGTAAAATGGTGGACCCATGTTTCATCAAGTGATAAATCTGTGAAGAAAGTTGACAGGATCTTACTCAAAGAGGTTGAGATCAGCATACAATAATGCTTCTGGTCAACTGTCAAAAGTCTTAGTAACCATCGGGCCGAAAGCTTTCTCATTTCAATGTCCTTGGTCAGAATGGAGTGCACTCTTTCATGTGAAATGCCTACTCTTGGCTATATATCTTTCTGTGACTCGTCTGTCAGATATAACAATACCATGGACTTTCACCGATTCTGCACACATGTATTGTTTAATTTAGAGTGTTACCTCGTCGACATAAACTGACCAAATGAGACCAGTCCATGGGTTCACGGCCCTATATAGTCAGAGAATAGTGGGTCTTTAAAAGAACATCCTTATCTACCTAGGCCTGCTTCAATACGAAACTCACAACATATCAATCAGACCGCGTTTAAGGTTATGCGAAATGAAATCGAAAAAAAAGAAGAAGCTGAACCAGATTCACAGCATATATATTGACTAGGTCATTCTAGAATTTTGTTGCATTTTGAGTTGCCCATGCCGGGAATTTGAACATTGTAATGTAAACATGATGTGCAGTCGTTAGCAATAATAAAATATTACAAAATATTTGAATGTTTGATGTTACAATCACAGTCTTCAGTAGTTTTGTAATTTCCGTAACATATTCATTTTCAGAAAAAAAAATGGCGATATGAGTTATTCCAGATGACTTTTTCTTGTATTCGAAAATGTTTGACAAGACGGGGGCCAATCATAGAACAGGAGTTGCTTACCCTTCCAGAGCACCTGAACTCACACCCGGTTTTTTTTAGTAGGGTTCGTGTTACACTGTTTTTAAGTTATAAGTGTATTTGTCTATTTCTGTTTGTAATTTTGTCTCCCTTTTTTGGGCCACGATTTTGTCTGTCGTTGTCTTATTCTATTTGGAATGCCCCTTGGTATCTTCTATTTCACCCACTTTATTCTTTCTTAAATAGAAAGGTACTGTAAGTATGTAGAATTTGATATGAAAATTACATTTCCTTTTGTTAGATAGGTAGGTGATTATGTCGTAAAAAGATTCTTCGGGAACTCTGGCAATTCCAAGGTCCTGATCAATACTATTGTATACAGGGAAATTTTCGCCCTCGTTTTATTTTCGCCCCTTTCGCACTCATGGTCAGTAGGCGAATTCAAAACTGGGCGAAATCGAACTGGTAAATTCATTGAATAGAATTATGACGAATATGCGCGAATTTAAAACGGGGCGAAGCTGTTTGCAATCGCATTAGGACGAAAATAACACGGGGCGAAAATAACCCTGTATACAGTATAAAATTCATAATTTTTTAAATGTCACTTAAATAATTGCGAAGTAGTACAAGTAATTAACACACTTTAGAAATTGTCGGTAGTAAATTCATTTTAAGAAAATTTACCTGAAAAAGATTTGTAAATTTGTTATAGCAAATAGAGAGTCAAATAATAGCTTTATTATTTTTTTACAAAAGAACATTATGAAGAGTTCAAAAAACACAATTTCGAGGGGTTTTACTAAAATAATGACGATTTTGCATAGTCTATATCATGAGATGTTATCACTCTAGATAAATATACCGACCAAAAGTCATGAAAAAGTAAACATCCACTATTGACCGGAAGTCCTCAGTAAAATACAAATTGTTTCATTCATCAATCAAGTAACTAATTACATTAATTTCATTTTGTGAACTATTGTAAAAAATAATAATACAGATTGCAGACCACAAAATAACACGCGAACGGTCATTCAGGTTACGCGGAGGTTACGACAACTTAAAATCACGCAACCCCCTCTCCGTTCTCGAGTTTCAACATCCACAACCGTCTATGTTCATGCTTCATACATTACAAAATAAATTTTAATTTTCTGATCGAATTTTAATTTTGAATCAATTCATTTATACCAATTGTTTGACATCGTTTGATTTCATATAAATTCTCCTTCAATTCATCATCAGACATCGATGCCGTAATCTCCGAAGCTTCCCGCATTCAGCAGCCTAACACTGAGCTGTCGGCTAGCCGCTGACTGACAAACAAATGATATCTCTAATAAAAGTAGTAGAAATTTAACATGCCGATCGATATATACAGTGTCCTGGCCCCTCACAACAGCTATGGTAACCTATAGGTTACGATCACTCTTTTTAGTGCAACCTCTAAATAGGTTACGATGATTATTGTTATTTTGTGGCCTGAGATTGTAAAATCTGTGAAATGTTGACAGTATTTGCGATTTATGTAATATCAGTAAATAGTTTGCCTCAGTACATAAAATCAAAACAATCCCTAGTATACTGGATCATCTGTGATTTGATTAGACCAAATGAAGGCGAAGGGGATATCAGTTCTTAAACACGGAAACACGGAAAGGTGGCGATAAAAAAGAAGAAGTCATCTAAAAGAAAAATGTATTTGCATACTATAATTTTATTTATATAACTAGGGTCTACATGAATTATACATTTTCCTAAACAGACTTCTAGATCTAGGCATGATTTTCCCGTTGCTCTCAGTTAGTCTCATTTCAAAGAACCCTTCCGGAGCACCTGTACTCACCCCCGTTTTTAGTGGGGTTCGTGTTAGACTATTTTTAGTTATAAGTTTATTTGTGTATACCTGTTTGTAGTTTTGTCTCCTTTTTGTTTTGGTCACGACTTTGTGTGTCGTTGACTTATTCTATTTGGAATGCCTCTTGGTATCTTCTATTTCACCCTTTTGATTTCATGGTAATATAGCGTTCTTTGTATCAGCATATTATATTGTCATTTCCGTTATTAGAATTTTCAACTTCTTCTAAAGAACCATCACTCAGATTTCAACCAAACTTGGTAGAAAGTAGTAACCTCATATGAAGCCGCATAATGTTTGCGAACTTAAAGGGGCCAGCTCCCTTGGGGGCCCCAAAAGGGACAAAAAGTTATAAAATTGGGTACATCTTTTAAAATCTTCTTCTTATAAACCAGTGGTCAGATTTATTTCAAATTTAGGTTACTTTTAAAATATCTAAAAAGTTTGCGAATGTAAATCAAATCCGTCCATAAATGTGTCATCAGGGGGCGCTTTAAGTTTCATGAGGTATTATATTATGATATTTGTTTATTAAATCAAAAATACCCCCAGAAACTATTGGATTTAAAAAGAAGATACATGTAGTTACTATTCATAAATGTAGATAGCAGTGAGTTCTACCATCCTATTAATTTTCAAGGTCAGAGGTCATGGTCACAGAGCATTTTGAAACTTCAAAATATTAGTTAAAGCCAAATGTCTCCGAAACTTTCGGATTTTCAATGTATGGTTATGTTTCATAATTGTAGAGAGCGATGAGTTATACAGTCACAGAAAATTTCAAGGTAATGGGGTCAGAGATCAAAATCACAGATCAATTTGAAACTTTCAAAGTTAAATATCTCGGAAAATATTGGATATTCAATATATGATTACGTAGCATAATTGTAGAGAGTCATGGGTTCTACCATCATGGAAAGGTGTAAGGTCATTGGGTCAAAGGCAAAGGTCATGGAGCAATTTGAAAATTTCAAAGCCAAATATCTCAGACACTTTGATTTTTAATGATGGCTTCGTTGCATAGTTGTAGAGAGCGATGGGTTTTACCAACATCGAAAATCTCAAGGTCATGGATCAAAGGTCACAGAGCAACTGAAATTTCCAAAGCCAAATATCTCGAAAAACTTGGATTTTTCAGTATATGGTCACGTTGCATAAATGTAGAAAGCCTTGAGTTCTACCATCATGAAAAAAAGTTTCAAGGTCGTTGTATCAGAGGCCAAGGTCACAGAGCAATTTTAAATTTTCAAAGCCAAATATTTAAAAAAGTAACGGTGATCATGAGATTTTATTTAGACGGATGCATTATTGCAGAAAGAAAACGATGAGTTCTACCAAAGGTCGCGATATCAGAGCACTTATAAATTCTAGGAGAAATCTAACCAAACGTTTTTTTTTCTTTTTTCTCATTCGTTCTATTTCAAATTTTATTTGGTTGAATTTGAAAAACTGTCTACTGTTTGTGCTTGAGAAAATCCATCATGGTTCCTTGTTGGCATATTGTATCTGTCTATATATTCGCTCAGATGACCATTAAGGCACAATTATCCTCTTGTTTGTATAAAGCTTCAGTTTCGTTTACACTCGCGTCTTAACTCTGTGATTTTTTTGGGTCGTTTTGGGGCCGAAATTCGGTCCCTTTCCCTCGTGAAAAATTGCTGTAGTTTCACAAATTTCTGTTCTTATTTTCCCAATCAGAAATATAAATAAATTTAACACAAAAGGTTAAAAAAAAGGTTGTAGAAATATACCTTGAAAATATCCTTGGTGGACATTTTCAAGGGGCAGAAGAAAAAAAAATTCCACTTTAATTTGATACAGAGTGAACAAATCTTGAATTCAAACTGAAATAAGGAAGATTGTTGTAACTTTTTTTTTTATTTTTGGAGAAATTCCCAATTTGTGAAAATGTCGAGAAATTTTCCCAATTGAAAAGGTACAGGCCCCTGTAAAATACGAGTAAGAAAAACACTAAACTTCCGCAACTATGACATATTTATTCACACTCGTTCAAGTATCATATTGCACATGTATTGTGATTTCGGTTCATTCAAGTGATTGTTAAGCCCTGTTCCCACAATCGGTTTTCTTGGTCAAAATCCGTCAAAGAAAACGTTGTCAAAGTTTTCTTTGACGAAGCTGCCTGTTCACACTGTCAAAGTTTTTTGATCGACGTGTACTTTAAAGAAAATGCAGGAAACGGACAGGTGTTTCCTGCAAATATTCTTGCGAATGACATCTTCAAAATTTATTTATACATTTTATGTATATAGGCCTATCTATGCTACAGCACCGTTCACATTATCGGTTTTCTTATACAATAGTTGACAGTAGAAGATACCAAGGGGGTAATCGACGAAAGCCTGACCACATAAAAAAGGAGACAACACAAACAGCCATCAACACAACAAGACGTGTAAAACCGAAAAATATAGTAATAAGAACCCCTACCAAAAACCAGTGGTGAGTTCAGGTGCTCCAGAAGGGTTAGCAACTCCTGCTCCGCGCGCGGAACCCGTCGTGTCATAAATTTTCGAATACAAGAATATCATTATCGGTGATGGTCATAAACGAGAAAAGGGGGATCGGGAATAGATATGCGACAAAGGGGACATATTTCTCATCTGTTATTTACAGAATTACAATATTAATCAACCAGGCCATGATGGCACGCCGTTTTCTTTGTCAAAGTTTTCTAGGCTGCTACGTTAGATTCAGGTAACTAACAGTGTAATATAGATTTTCTGCTTTGATTGGTCAAATCAATTCAAAGTTTCTGAAGAAAAATAGGGTGAGTGTCTATTCTGTCAAAGTTCTTTGATGGACCAGAGACGTATATAACACAGTGTTATATAAATCTCTGGATGGACTTTGATCAAAGTTCTCTTTGACCGTTCACAATGTCAAAGTTTCTGCCTAAAACTGTACAAGAAAACTTTGACAGTGTGAAGGGTGCTTTACAGAAATAACCGGGGGCCTCCGTGGCCGAGTGTTAAGCGTGTTCGACTTCGAGCCGAGAGGCCAGCGGTTCGATTCCCGCAGACGCCACTCCGCGGTTGGCCGTCCCTGTCTTTCCGATGAGACAGTAAAAACCGAGGTCCCGTGTCACAGTAGATGTTGGCACGTTAAATAACCCTCGATCCTGCTCTACGGCCATAAGTGCCGAGCACAGGCAAAATCTGTCGCCATTCACCGGCACACGGTGACGTCTCAATATGAGTGAAATATTCTTGAGTGGGACGTTAAACAACAACGCAACAACAACAACGGAAATGATTGTGAACTGAGAGACATTATAAATATATATACATTGTACTACGAAATTTCAAATATCTGAAGTGGTGCTTCTGGACAAATTAAATGTTGTGCTGGAATTAAAAATAATGGGTGTCATTGTTCTCAATTTAGCCGGATAAAATTGTATATTATCAAAAACTTATAAACAGTATAAATGTTTATATATAGGCCTACGTCCTTGATATTATATGCATGATAGGCCTACATGTATGTATATCAATCTATCATACATAAATCCTTCCCAAATGTTTTATGTTCCGACGGACACAATCCTTACTTTAGAAAATGTTCATATTCGTATAGAATTTTGTAATTTAAATTTCAAAGAAAATATGAATATTTTTACCATTTTTGAAATATATTTAGATATCATTAATTGAATTGAAAAAATACATAGGCATATAGATCTATATGGGCAAGATATAATATTTTATCTGTTGTTGGTAAAACACCAGGGGCGTAAGATGCAGAATTTGTTTTAGAGTGACCCGACAACGTTAAGTTCTAAACAAAGACCAGTTCAGCTGTAGCCCTTCAAAGGGGAACAACAATTTTAGATACAATTGAAATTTGGCGGGAAGAAATTGTAGTCTAACTACGTACTTTCGAATCTCAGCGTGATTGGATCTTAACAATAATAATACCCCTATGGGCAAATTGTTTTGTAAATAGACACAAAACTTGCATATGCATTTGTATATATATTTTTCATCCTCAGTTCGGACTTTCCATTTTTCATACGAAACTGCGGAGTGGTTATTACCAGCTGTCAACAAGCGAAAGCGGCAGGACTGGCGTAAACAGAAGTGACTGTTCTTGAAGTTAACAAGAAAGCTAGTCGAGGGGTCTTCAAGTGGTATGCATCTAGTCAAATAATTGCAAAAGGCGAAACAGAGCCTCATTTATAGTTCTATATATATTTTTTATCCACACTTACATCTACAATCGCGAGTTCGACTTGCTATTTTACCTGCAACTGGGGAGTTGGTACGCCGAAACGGACCGATTCGGACGTGTATATTAGTATGCCCACTATTCACGAATGTTAAAACATCTAGGCCTACATCAGAGACGTATATAACACAGAGACTGATAGCTTATCGAACTCCCGCGTAATCAAAAACCCGGTATTGTTCTCAACTATCGAGCCGAGATCTGTCACAGGGTGAGAAAAATATTTAAAAAGTAACTGGTCCCATGGGACAAGTGGCAGTGCTATCTACAAACCACTCGTCCTGAGACATTTTTCACTCGTCCTGATATTTCTCTCGTCTATTTGATAAATCTTGTTAATGTAATAAATCGTTTAGTTTTAGGTTGTTGAAAGGCTGGGCTGTGAAATCTTTATTTTCTTGACTATAAATGTGCTTAAAGAAAAGTTTGATAGCTATTTTTTATTTCCATTTTAACCATATGAGATAAATATTAATTCTGCTTTGTTTGGTAATGAAAAATTATCAATTCTAAACATCAATAACAATATTGCTGTGGATCTAGATATGATCTTATTCTAAAAGGTTGCATCTTATTAAGATGTATTTTTTGTTTGATAATTCAGACCAAAATATGTTTTCATCTAATAAAATAATGTTCACTGATCCTGTTTTTAAAATTGTTCCACCCATTTTTCAATGAGGGAGAGGGAAATTAGGGCTTTTACATCTTAAATTGAAGATATATAAGTTTTTTTTCTTAAATAACGATTTTCTTAATTTTTGTTTATTTTCAATTTTTTAAGTACATGTATACATCTTATTTTGGGGGATCTGAATTTCAATTTCATGTTCATAGTGATTAATTGAGGTCAAGTTAATAAAAAAATGTAAATTGAATATTGTTTTTTTCTGTATTACAAAGAATTTCCAACAAAACTCAGCAAACCATGATTTGTTCACTCTTACAAATTTTTCCATTTAGTAACTATTGCGGGCCTCTGTGGCTGAGTGATAAGCCTGTTCGACTTCGAGCGGAGGGGTCTGGGGTTCGATTCCCGCAGCGCCTTTCCACAGTTGGCCGTCCCTGTCTTTCGGATGAGACAGTTAAAACCCAGGTCCCGTGTCACAATAGATGTTGGCACGTTAAAGAACCCTCCCTGCTCTACGGCCAGCAGTGTCAAGCACAGACAAAATTTGTCGCCCTTCACCGTCACACAGTGACGTCTCCATATGAGTGAAATATTCTTGGGTAGTACGTTAAACAACAACAACAGTAACTATTGCCATACATCCTGTGATTGGGATCGAGATTGCTCCTACTTCGCACCAACAATTCATTCAAAGAATTTCTAACCCGTCTTTTTTTCTTTAATCCGTCCAGGACAAGTGCATATTTCGCACCCTGGATCAGACTTTTATATATATAAAAAAGTAAAGGAAGATATACCTTACTAATTAGCTTCAAACAATTTAGCATTGATAACAGTTGTATGAAACACATTTTTTTGGTAAATGTAGCCTATAGGGGCTCACTATAGATAGGTTTTGGTAGCATTAATTTTCTTGAAGTTATTTTCCTTTGTCAGCCATCTTAGGGGTCCGTGAAGAATATTTTATGGATAAAACAACCAAATTACAGAACCTATTTCTGCTGACTGGGGTTATTCGATAAATTATTACTATGCCAACAATTCATGAAACCCTCTCCCTTTCATACATGTACATACTTGCATTGGGTTGAAAATAAGACAAACTTTGTCATACAAATCTTTCAAATTTGGCATAACAATGAACAAAAAACTCATAGCTGACCCCCAACATGGCTGTTAAAGGGAAGTAACTCTAAGAAAATTGATGCTTATACAACCTATCTATATAATGATTGACTGATTACGAGCAAGCATAGAAATCTGTCATATTTCTAAAGGGCGCCCTTTTTAACACTCCGCTCAGACTTTAAATATAGCTTTTATAGAAAAGTAAAGGGCAAAATACTTTAAGCAATACTTTTAGCTTCAAGCAATTAAGCATTAACTACAGTTGTATAAAAAACACATTTTGTTGCAAATATAGGGACTCACTAAATCGTGATTGACTGATTATGAGCAAGCATAGAAATCTCATCTTTCAAAAGGGCGTTCGGAACACCTCGGTAAATAACTTATCCATATGCCTTAATACATGATATTGAGGCAGTCTACTGAGGCCACAATTAAAAGAATGTTTGCTTGACCAAACCAGACTGGGAATTTTAGGCATGGGTAGGTAGGTAGGTAAAATATTTTATTTTATTTTACTCACGAGTGAAAACACAAAATATTGTGTGTTATGTAAAATACATACTCTTGTATGTTTTACATATGTTGTATCAGAAATTAAATGCTAATAAATGGTTTATATTGTTTTTTTATATTTAATTAATTTTTCCTTTGGTATTAAAGGTGTATTCATATGCACCCTCTGGTCTTTAATCACCCTATGTAGTGTGCTAGTTGGCATTGTAACACAACTGCAAGGTGAGGGGATATAGTGCTTTAAACGTATAGACCTCTAACCAGTCCCTCTTACCACTGTGGAAACTGGGGTTTCCAACTAGTAAATATATATATATTTGTATTTTGATCCCAGAGTTCTCAGAAAGGCTCCTTTTCTTCAATGTATTTTAAAATTAAGTATAACAAAAAGATAAGAAACGCATGGATACTTTTGAATTCAAAAGGTTTTAATATTTTTTTTTACACAGCCAACAATGTGTTCCTGTGAAAATTACCTACCTGTGAATCGTGCATTATCCTCGGGTTTGTCTCGTTTCTCATCATTTATTAAATGAATCATTAATACATCAAACGCATTTGGGGGAGATACACACTTAACAGTTTCTGAATTTTGATAAAAGTTTTTTATGTTCATTGTCACATCTACAAACTTCAGATTTGGCAGAAACTCTGTCATCGTTATCACATGTATTCTATGGGTGAATTCCACTTCAAAAGTTTCGATCGAATTAGATGTCGACCTAACTTTAATTACGACATCCTTCTCATCGAGAGCATGTTTTAATTCCTTCGACATGAACTCCGTGGTGCCAAGCACGGAGTGGACAGCATTCTCCCAAGTATCCTTTGTATCTACCCTCATGATATTGTTTAGTATAATTTTCTTTGAGAAATCAGTCCTTTTTTTTTTTGGAAACCGAAAAACAGAAAGACACATGACTTCATCATGTTCGCGCATCCTTGTTGCCAGATTCTCAGTCAATCATATGCGCCAATACGCAATGTGTAGAACACTTGCATGTGTGCGCTCATAAAACGCCGCACCGTGATATACTAAATACAGAAACAATTAACAGAAACGAATTTTCTGAATAAAATAAAATATCGAAAATAAAACAAAATAAAATTTTTGCAGTCGGCCCGATTTTTTTGGGTCGGTTGGGTTTGGTCAAGCAAACATAATTTTAACTTAGGCCTGACAAACAGGTTGATGTTACAAGGTTTCCAACCATCTCTGTTAATGTCAGCATTTCGTAAATTTTACGGTCGGTATAACAGTCTGGTTTGTCGTTATGGCCGGTCATTGAGTCTAATGTTGTCGGACATGTTTCATACTGGTTATTAGACTGCTTGTTATACACACTGATGTTCATTACGACATCCTTGAGTGTGAATAGTCGACAACAGATGCTTACTCCTCCTTGGCATCTGATCCCACCTCTGGTTCATCCAGGGTCCATATTTGCCCAACTCTCTACTTTGTATTCCTTACAGGATTTGTAAGATTGATCATTTTTGTTATCTTAACCTCTCTATGTAGTATAATTTATAAGAAAATTAACTTGTGAATCGGTCATGCAGGCACTTTGACTTTGGTCATTTCTAATTTTTTTAAGTAATTGCTGGATATACAAATAGAATATAGGGTAGTGGGAGAGAAAAGTTAGACTTCGGAGTAATGCAGGTAACCTCAGGTGGTTATAATTGACATAGCGTGATGATACAAAATGTACCACCGTACTATAAGGGCCTGTAGTGAAAACCGTCTCAGAAATTTGGGATAGGACCTGGGTACTCATGTATGAGTTGAGCCTACAGAGAGGAAAACATGTACATTAATTTGTAAATTGCACAATACACAAGTTTATTGTGTGGTTGCCTATGGAGCTGCATTCTATGTGTAAATTAACATGTGAATTACTCTCACATGTATTTGGTTAAAAGTTGCTACATTTGTAGATACATAAAAAAATAAAATATAAGACGGTCGCAGAAACAGATAAAGTTGAAGGTGGTGAAAAATAGAGTTGCATTGTTGTTTAACATCCCACTCGAGAATATTTCACTCATATGGAGACGTCACCATGTGCCAGTGAAGGGCAACAAATTTTGCCTGTGCTTGGCACTGCTGGCCATAGAGCAGGGAGGGTTCTTTAACGTGCCAACACCTACTGTGACGCGGGACCTCAGTTCTTACTGTCTCATCCGAAAGACAGGGACGGCCAACCGAGGAGTTGCGCTGTGGGAATCGAACTCTGGATCCCTCGGCTTGAAGTCGAACACGCTAACGAGTATGGATATCAGTAGTTAAATGTAGGGAGCATGCAGGTGGTTGATTAAATAGTGCGATGGTACCACCTCACTACAGTGGAAATTGTCTATACCGGACAGTCTCCGGGACAGACGTTTTGTCCGGTTTGGGCAGGTGTTTGGTTTTCAGAAATATCAAAATTTTAGGTTTGGATGAGTAACCTCCCTTTCTAACAATGTTTTATTGACTTTGCCGATGAACTTAAGTTCGTTTTTTTTTATTTATAGTAGCAATATTTCTTTCTAATTTCGTTCCAAAAAATTTGATTTACATATAACATTCCTGAACAAAGTGAAATTATTATATAGGTGTAAAAAATAGTTTATCAAGTGTCCGGTTTTCTCAGGCAAAATAAGCATACAAATGCTATATTGTGGTCAAAAACCATGTTCGGTGTCCGGAATGAACAGTGTCCGGTTTGAAGGGAGTTTTAAGTAATTGAATGCAATGGGGAAAATCACGTTCCACCACTCTTGTCCAATCTGGACAGGATTCCGGTTTGGACAGTTTCTGAATTTAGACAGTTTTCACTGTATAATTAAGGGCATAGGGAGAACACTGAATTATAAAAATTTTCTTTTACTGAAATCAAAAGTGTGACCCAACACAGATGTACATTTATACAAGTAAGACTGATTTACTGTTATAGTATAGCCATATCTTGTTACAGAGTTTAAATTGACTTCTCTAATCTGACTATTAAGATTTAAATGGATCAAAACTTTGGCTTATGTATATTTAATGTCCGTCATTGCCCCGATTCTCTCAAGTATAACTTTTGACCAATCATCCGTGTCACAATTTGTATGGATCAGACATTGCAAGGTAGACTTGTTATATTGTCACACGTTCCACTTGAGTGAACACCATTCAGGCACCTTTTACATATATAGACTTACTGTGCGCTATTGAAGTGTTTGACTTTCTTGATCAGATATGTATATACCGGTATGTAACATAAAAACCTGAGTCAACAATGTTACAATGTGAAATTGTTTGTATATAGGATATCAGGGGGAAATTCCTGTGTTCTGCGCCCTTTGCAAATGCAAACAATAGCTTGCTGTCGAAGGTGCTTGCCAGGGATATAAAACAAGAGTCTGTAAACAAGTACATGTATATATATTAATATATATATACATTGTATATTATCTATGTGTGCAGCCTATGTATGTAAGACAACTTTGTTGTTAAACTTTAACACAACAAATGTATGGTAAGTATAACTCTTCATGTATATGTATATCGATTTGCCTGTTTAGTTGTATCTATACATGTACATGTATTTTGATGCAATTGCTCTTTTAATTTCGTAAAAAAAAGTTTGCCTGCTTAGTTGTACACTAGGACATGGGCAAACATTTTTAAATACATGTAGTTCCATGTAATTCATATGATGCTCAGTAAATCTAGTTTGTATTTGACTTTTGTGCATTCTGATGATAATGATGATGAGAGAAATTTTGTCACTTGATTTGTGGAAGCCTAGAAGGCGATTATCTTTAAATGGGTATCCATAGTTGTATGTAGCCATGCGCTGATCTAGAGGGGGAGTCTAGGGGGTCGGACTCCCCTTGGAATTTGCAAAATTTATACTAATATTGGTCAGTTAGGCACAGATTTTCGTTTTAACAGGGTTAAGTTTTTACCTTTGTACAAGTTGGACCCCCCCCCCTGGAAAAAAATCCTGGATCTGCGTATGGTAGCAACGTTTCTTTCCTCAACTTATTAAGACTCTATTTTGATTCTGAATCGGAGAGCTAGCTATCAAAGGTTCCATTGCTTAGTTGTTTGACTTCAGACTCTGGGGTTATGGGATTGAAACCACTTTGCTGAGGTAGTTACATGTAGTTTTTCCTGTCATTTTGATGAGATGGTACAGTAACAACTGATGTCAAAGATATAGTGGGACTGCCGAGATTCGGTGGTTAGAATGCTCGCTTTCTGATTTTTTGGTCATTGGTTCAAACCCATACTATGCTATCCCTATTTTTCAGATGATCAAGACATTAACCCTTTCAACCCCAAGTATCAGAATGGTATGCTCTTTTCTATTGTCTGGGCTAGTC
>JACSZP010003098.1:0-10709 GCA_016161895.1 Pinna nobilis | reverse complement strand
ATCTAACTATCATATGTATCTCATACATTGAAGTCAATCTATAGTATCTAACTATCATATGTATCTCATACATTGAAGTCAATCTATAGTATCTAACTATCATATGTATCTCATACATTGAAGTCAATACACTGAAGTACCTATGTACTGTCTCTGACTTTTGTTCTAAAGGAAATCGTCCAGGTAAATGACGAATCCAATCTACTGAAACTTACATATTAATGTATACAGGGAAATTTTCGCCCCCGTTTTATTTTTTGCCCCTTTCGCCCTCTTTGTCAGAGGTCAAATTCAAAATGGTAAAGTAATTGTATAGAATTATGATGAGACGGGAGGAAATTAAATTAGGGCGAAACTGTCTGCAAGTACATTAGGGCGAAAATACTTTGGGGTGAAAATGACCTGTATACAGTATAATGACCAATACAATTTGAAAAGTTTGATCCTCGGAAATTCTGTCCAAAGGTGAAGCATTTGTATTATTGGCGTCTGTACAAATGAGGCTCGACTGTTTATGAAATTTTCCTTCGGTGGCTTCCTGAATAAGATTTGCATGAAAACCCTAGAAATACAATATACATGTTTGCTACAACCACAAAGGAAATGTTAATTATACAAGGAAATCAACAACTACATGTGTAAATGCCTCATGCTAAAAAAAATGAGTTTTAAATGAATCTGTGTGGTGCTTCTTATTCTAGTATTGGCTTTCCATGTGATTGGCATTTATTGAATTATTCCTGCACTGATATTTTATCACATAAGCCTGACTTAACTGGAACTTAGATGCTGCCATTAAATGAATTTTAAGTCACTGGTATCTATTTTGTCTGTATGCATTTTAAAATTGGATTTGAAGCATCTTCCTCTTTTCCTATCAAACTTAGGCTGAGGAATCACGGATATTGACTATACAATTACATATCGCTATTGGTTTTCCAGTTGCAAAATTTTATGTGCTAGAAAGGTTATGAATCTGACGGAATTCAACACCGTTTGGTAACAGTACTGACTGCCTTCAGGCAGCGATGGCATGCTAGAAAAATATTCTAATTTCCTGCAGTATATCTGAAAAAATCTTTACAATTCAATAAGTATGGAGTAATGAACGTCTCCCGTTTGGAGCCTTCCTGGTTAACCAATATGTCGATGCTGAGTGGTTCGCATAAATGGGCTAGCTACAGCATTCAGCCATAGGGAGAAGTCAGTTAATCCTTGGTCACTTAGACCTAGTTGATGATGCATGAAGCAGTGGTAGAGTGCATGAGAATTATTTTCTTTGGGAGGGGATGGATGATCTTGCTGTTCAGTAATTATCTGACAATGTATTGAACTTATATGTTTGGATTCTGTACTGCAGTAATTAGCACGGTATGTTCACCAATTTGATCAGAGTATGTAAACAGCACTCAGCCTTAAAGAGCTAATGATCAGAGGCAATGATTTACATAATGTACATGAACAATACAGTACTTGCTATGATTTCCTGTTGTTGTTTAACGTCACACTCAAGAATCTTTCACTTAGATGGGAACATCACTGTATGCCAATTAAGGACTAGTTGTTGTTGCGTTGTTGTTTAACCTCCCACTCAAGAATATTTCACTCATATGGAGACGTCACCGTGTGCCAGTGAAGGGCGACAAATTTCCGAAAGGCAGGGATGGCCAACTGCGGAGTAGCGCTGTGGGAATCGAACCCCGGATCCTTCAATTCGAAGTCGAACACGCTAACCCCCACTCGGCCACGGAGGCCCCAATTAAGGACTACAAATTTGGCCTATACTTGACACTTATGGCCATTTAGCAATGACAGTTCTTTTTAAAAGTGTCAACACCTACCGATACTCTGATAGGGGACCTCAGTTTTTCATGTCTCACACAAAGGCAAGGAAAGCCAGTGCCTTTGCTTAGTGGATTCTAACCCACAGCCTTATGACTGTGAAGCTGAGATGCCAACAACAGAGCCAGTACAACATCTCTCTATTTTCTTGTAGCACATATGAAACCACAATGGCTACTGGTCAGATTCATATTGTATTATTCTTCAATGGTGTCACTCATGGTCTCAGACTTGCCAACCTTGAACATTTTTTATGGGGGAGATTTTTCAATTTTATGGGAGAGACTCTAAATTTTAATAAGACTGAATTGGAAAATTTGAGTTTTTCATGGGGGAGTTATGCATTTTTGATGAGAGAGTTTCCCTATTTATTGATGAGACTTGGCAAGTATGCTGTCTTTTATTGCTGAGTGGAAACACAACCTTCGTGGTCTGAAATTTGAGATGCTAACCACAGAGCAACAACATCTCTCTGCTCTCCTATAGTACTTGTAAAACTACAATGGCGACTGGTCAGATTCATATTGTATTATTCTGGATTGGTGTCAACCATGGTTTTTTATTGCTGAGTGGAAACACAACCTTTGTGGTCTAAAAAATGAGATGCTAACCACAGAGCAACAATACCTCTCTGCTTTCCTGAAGGTGAGGATAAACCTCAATGGCTTTTGGTCAGATTCATATCTATTATTATTCAATGGTGTAACTCATGGTCTTTTATTGTCTCATTTGAGGGACAAGAAAATTAAGCCAGCTACTGAGTGGAAACACAACCACATGTTCTGATATATAAGTTGCTAACCACAGAGCCAGTACAACATCTCTGCTTTCCTGTTGCCAAGGGTAAACCTCAGCATCTACTTGCTGTCCTGGAATGGTGTCACTCATGCTCTTTTACTGTCTTTTCTGAAGGACAAGAAATTAAGCAAGCTGCTAAGTGGATTTGAACCCACAACCATATACATGTAGTCTGAAATTTAAGATGCTAACCATAGAGCCACTATATCTCTCTGCTTTTCTGTTGCCCAGGGTAAACCTCAATGGCTAATGGTTAAGATGTTTGTTGTATTATTCTTGAATGGTTTCACTCATGGTGAATTATTTACCATTCTGTGTTAGTGTAACAAGCACTGAGTGTATTTTTTATGATGGTGTTCCAACCACTCTGTTGTGGAGCAGCAACTGACAGTCAAACTCATTTGATAGAGAAAGGTATTTCCTAATTAGAGAAATATGAATTGTACAAATTCATGATGAGATAATTTCCGATAAGTTGTGACTGTCATTGTTTAAAATTATGGCCACTCTGTTTACTTCATTTCAAAATTTACATTAGGTATCTCTGAGAATTGGTTATGCCCCTTTGTAAGAAGAGTGTTCTAAGACAGCAAGGAGGTTTAAAGTTCACATCCAAGTTAAAGACTGCTTATTTTGGACAAGAAACTAAGGTCTTGCAATTTTTTTAAATTCTATACTGTATACAGGAAAATTTCGGCCCCATTTTATTTTTGCCCTTTTCGCCCTCATCGTCAGTGGGCAATTTCAAAACTGGGCATATCCAAAACGGTAAATTCATTAAATAGAATTATGAAGAGACTGGGTAAAGTTAAAACAGGGCGAAACCTTTTGCGAGTGCATTAGGGCGAAAATAACACCAGAGAAAATAACTCTGTATACAGAATCTCCTTGATACTTTTATGATGTAGTTTAAACAATTTTCATAATGGCCTAAATTATCTTTTTTAGAAACAAACAAATAGATCAGATCTTCTTATAAACATTATAACTGAGCCACAATTTTCTTTGCTCAGTGGCATTCGTGTTTCTATAACCAACTCCTGTTTTTTTTCCCCAAAAAAAGAAAGAAAAAATAAAATATCGATACATTGACAGTTATCCAAGTAAAATGGATGCTTCATATTGTACATTCCGATCCTGAACATTCCACAAATAGGTATACCAGTAAGATTGTATAGAAACCTAGAGAAGCCATAAGCTCTTATAACATCCCCAGAGAGCTTTTGTGGAATTTACTTCCTAAACCTCACCTTAAATATTGTTACATTTGTATACTTTATAATGTGACAAACTTGAGTTAAGAATGAGGCAAGAGGATTAAGCAAACAGCAGGGAGGTTACAGGAAGAGCAATGGAAATATATGATCTGTCGTTCTGCCTTCTTCTCTCACCTGACAGTGGCATTGAAGCATCACATGACTTGGAATATCTGACAGGCGCCAAGATGTAAAGGGCATTACGCTGATTTATCTTGCTTGTTTTTTCTGAGAGAATTCTTATGTAAAATGACAAACCATCTTAAGTTATTTGAAAAAAATTAGTGACATGGTTTTTCTCGAATAATTGATAGTTTAAGATTGAATTTACCAGTGCACATGTAAGACTATAATTTCAACATTTTTTTTTTGCCTTATGCTGTGAGTAATATTACTGCAGTGGAGTCTGTCATCAGAGACCACTGTTGTGAGCTACCACCTGTCTTGAAAGACCACCTGCAAAAAAATAATTTTCGAAGAAATCTTATAAATAAAACCTGTCTTAGTAGACTACTTAAAAAACCACATTTGCTCAGCAGAAGGGGTGGTATGTCAAGACAGGTTCCACTGTGTAACCATGCACAGATCTAGAGGGGGGAGGGGGTTCAGACCCTCCTCTGGAATCGGCAAAATATACACCACTATTGGTCAATTATGCTTAGAATCTCATTTTCAAAGGGTTGTTTTTTTCCTTAACCCCCCCCTCCCTGGAAATATATCCTGAATCCGTGCATGGTACCTATAAGCTAAATATATGACATCATGCTTAATTCATAGTTTCTCTTTTATTTTGTCGAGGATTTAGATGGTCAACTAGCATACACAATATTGAAAGACAGCCACTTTCAACTATCTACAATTAACTCCACATATAAAGACATTGAAGGGATAAGGTTTTTACATGTGTATCTCATTATAGCAATTCTTGGTTATTTGAAATTACATAGTTAGCATCGAGAATGCATTGGGAATAGAAATCTCAATCGGTACCTGTTACATGTGATTTGTTATTTGTAGAGCTGACTGTATTTACATTGAGTCTGAAATTATGTGAGAAAAATAATCAGTCATTATAAACTTATAAAGTGTAGTCAAATTCCACCTCCTGGGCAAAGATTCATGGTCTAGGACTGGGCACAGCCTCATACTTCATAATGAATCTTATACCCTTGATTACTAATCCTACACTTGTAATAATGAATGATTCTATCTTAAAGTGATAGTTGAAATCCTATAATAATGACAACAGACTGATGTCTGGTACATGTGCCCTTCCATCCAAATTGGTCTTATATGGACTGTCTATACTGGAGGTTCTAGTGTTTGTCTGTTTGTGCACTGACAGAGTTGACTACCTTTCCCTGCCCATTTAATGAGATCCTGGGGCCCTGTCTAGAAGGCTTCAGAATATTTGAGATTCCCCACTATTCATTGGCTTGCTCCTGTCAGAGGGCAAAAGTTGAAGTCCTTTGCGACCATGTTGTGATGCGTCCCTTCTTTATGAGTGGAAAACTCTTGAGCAGGAGTTAAAACAGTGACAAAATGCGTTGATAAAATCTCAAAAAGTAATACTACTTTTAGCTATTCACTGTAATGAACGTAACAGGTATATTGTCAGAAGATGTGGGTTCAAATGAGAACTTACTTGGCTATACAACATTGATATCTGATTCACTGCAAATTACTAAGAGGATTTAGAGAGGATTTAGGGATCATTAATGCTGCCAATGAGGCATAAATTGTATGTAGCCATCAAGCCTTAAGTATTCACTTTGTAATGAATTTAACCTAGTTTCTTGAAAAAAATTTGTAAATTTTAATCATACATTCATCTGTTCAGAAATAAGTACATTCAGGTAGTAATTTAAGTTACTTGCTATGTAATGGCACATATAATGAACATAAAGAGGTGGTTTGATGGGGACTCCATGGCCCAGTGGTACATGTAAGAACACTGCGCTTTACACCATTCACTTTCTCACCTCAAGCCAGCACTGGTTCAACTCTCAAGTTGATTCAGATAGAAAGTTGCAGAAAGCTGGTGTTCTGTTTATGGATATATATTTGTAACTGGTTTCTCCTCTCCAGCAATGGAAATGATCACTGCCATAATAGTGAGCAAAAAAATAAACAAACAATAATAAACATGGTTCTGTAGTTGGCAGACTTGTGGTGCTCTAGTGGTCAGTGTTAGATTGACTTGAAGGCTGTAGTTTCAAATCTGAGCCCAAACTAGCATTAGTCAATATTATTTGGAGTAGCTGATAGTTTACTTAGTTCTTATTGCAGATCAGTCATACAAGACTTAAAACCTAGACTCCTTGTTATGGTAGATTTTTGTATAATAAAGATCCCCTCACTACACAATGGACAAAATCTGTAACCCCAGTATAAACCAAGGTCCTGTGTCACAGTAGGTGTTGGCACATTAAAAAACCCTCCTTGCTCTATGGCCATAAGTACCGAGTATAGGCAAAATTTCTTGCCCTTCAGGGTAACATCTTCATATGAGTGAAATATTCTTGATCGGGACATTAAACAACAGTTCAATCACCCAACAAATCTGTAGCCCTTCACCAGCATTTAGTTAGTATGCTCGTCTCTATAAGGATTAAATAGTCGGAGATCTGTTTGAAATAGCCATATAAATTACTGGCATGCTAACATTTTGTTGTTGCAATTATTGTTTAGTGTTCCACTTGAGAGTCTTTCACTTACATGGAGACATCACCAAATGCCAGTGACGGCTACAAATTTTGGCCTCTGCATGTTACTTATGGTCATTCAGCAGTGAGCGTTTTCACAATTCCAACGCCTCTTGTGACACATGGAACTTGGTTTTTATTTTCTCCCACACTTGGCCGTGAAAGATAATGCTTACCCGTAAAAAGATAACTCTGTCTTTCCCTAGGGAGAGACAGCTGGCACGTGCTATGACGTCACATATAGAAATTCAATGTCTGAACGTTGTACCAAGTTCTATGTATATATATACTCTAGTCGTGGAAGTGTTGGAGAAAAAGAATCAAAAATGAGTGGAAAAGGAAATCTAAACCCTTGTGGTAAGAATCTGAAAGTCCAATCCTCTGGAAACCCTCGGATTGAACAAACAGAATCATACCACTCGGGTTGAGATTTCCCTGTCAACTCATCACACCCATGTAAGATTCTATTAGTCTTATCCTAAGAACAGGGAAAACCAGCCTCCTAAGCAAAGTGGATTTGAACCCATGACCTCATGTCTGAAGGCAAAAACACACAATCCATAGAGTTATGATGGCACTCCATCTCACTAACACAGGTTCTCCTACCCAGTCTTCTTTGAGCCAAACTTAGTCACACCACTGTCATCATTATACACTGATTAATTCATCCATTCTATCATGTTGTCATCAGTGTAATTGGTTCAATTTAATTCATATTTTTCATATCCTGAATACAGAAATAGACTTAGGGAGAGAAAAGTAGAGGGGTTTCTTACTATGCCATAGAGCAAATTATTTTTATATTTTGCATGTCTTACCTAACTCCATGATATTATAATAGAAAACGGGAAATGAAAAAAATTCATGAACTAAGCATGCAAAAATCTATCTTTACATGTAGCATCACATTTGCCATAAAAAGATGCTTTTCATAAATAGGTAATCTCTTAAAAGGATGTTTGCAAGATTTCTTAACAAATTGCTTATATGAAGGGCTCATGTGACAGATGTAGTTGGTCTTTTTGACTTATTGTAAACCAGTTGGTCCATTTTGAAAAAGTTATTTCAAACCAGTTTGTGACATTGTTGTTGGTGAGCAAGGAAATCCTTTATGGCAGTCACAGCAGTCACAATAGACGATCTCGTAAGACACCTGTGTCACAAGCAACTTTCTTATGATGGTGGAATTTCATGCAAGATGGTCTCAAAGTACAGTGGTTTCGTAAAACAGTTGGTCCTGTATTAATAGTGTTGAATCTAGGAACTGAAAAGGGCACACAATTTCATATGCAAAAGTGCAATTATAACCGTGGAAATTGGTTTTGAGGGCACCTGCACAATAATGTGTGCTTTTATATCCTCCACATACTCATCTAAAATACCTTTCATTGAATGATAATAGAACACCTTTTGCTTAGGAAACAGATAGATTTTATCATTTTCATCTTGTTCAGTCTATAAGTCCTAGAGGTCATAATTTTGCAACAGGAAAGAGCATGGCCCTGACAAAAAGGGCATGGTGTCTCAGAACAAGGACATGGTGCAGCACCATGCTATGTTGCTCTATATTCAACACTAATTAGAGTTCTCTCGGGAAAGGTTCTACAGTGAGCCTACTCAGGGGCACAAGGAAACTAGTCTTTATAGGGAGATGATCTTTATGTAGAGGTTGATTTGTACATGAATTGTGCTATTTGGGTCAACAAAAAACGTAATATACATTCAATCTGACTTAGTGACTTATGGATTTAGACAACTACCTGCCATTTGTTACCTAATTGTATGCTTCCCTAAGATTTTGCTGTCTTATCTGAAGAACAGAAAAAGCCTGCCAAGCTTGCAGCTTGAACCCATGACCTCATCACAAGAAATGCAACCACTAACCAGTAACATATCTTTTTAGGACTACTGTATTCAGGGTTATTTATGCCCTGTGTTATTTTTGCTCTAATGCATATACAAAAGGTTTCGCCCCGTTTTAATTTTGCCCAGTCCCTTCATAATTCTATTTAACCCTTTCAACCCCAAGTATCAGAATGGTATGCTCTTTTCCATTGTCTGGACCAGTCTATTTTGGTCTGTGGTGTTGAAAGGGTTAATGAATTAATCGTTTTAGATTCGCCCAGTTTTGAATTCGCCCACTGACGATGAGGGCAAAAGGGGCGAAAATAAAACGGGGGTGAACTTTTCCCTGTATACAGTATATACACAAATTATCCCTAATGCAGGTTTTACTTTCACTCAATGATGTTAATCAGATTATACTGAAGTAAAATGAAATTAATATACATATACTCTATTTGCAATTTACATGATAGATATGTGTATATTCATATTTTCAAAGTTTTCTCATACCTACCTGTTTCTGTCAAATAGGTCTACACATGTTCAATGTTAAACAGGTGAAAGATGTCACCTGTATAAGTTTTCATTTTTTATGTAATTATTGTTCAAACCAGTTTCAATTTCAATTGATTTATAAATGATCATTTTAATGGATGGTACAAATTACAGTAAATAATCACATTGCTGGGGGCAATGTGAACTGTAAGAAAAAGAAAGATGTATATTTCAGGAAAGTGAAAACTTTTATAGACTTTGCAACTTAAACAGAATTCAGAGGTCCTATTCTCAAAGAAATGTCACATGTAGCTCTGAATTCCCAGAAAATATTTTAGTAAGATTTTTTTTCTGAATTTAATCCTGATTAGATATATTCATGTGTAACCCAAAGCAAAATTTTTTCTTGAATATTGAAGTTTTGTGTCCAATTTTGATACCTAAGTTGGTAGTACATGTATTCTCAATAACTCACTTGGTAGTGTTCTCAATACAGGTGGTAGTTATTTTAATACAGATAAAAGTGTTCTCCATCTCTCAGGTAGTAGTGTTTTGTTTTTTCAATACCCTAGGTGTTAATGTTCTCCATAGCTCAGTTGGCTGTTTTATTGTATTATTGATTAACAATCAACTTGAGACCCTTTCATTTACATGTATACTAGACAAACTTGGTGAAGTGTGGCAAATTTGGCCTGTACTTGGAACTTATGGACAATGAGGGGGGAGGGTTTTTTAACCTGCCGACACATATTATGACAAGGGACCTTGATTTTTACGGTCTCATCCAAAAGACAGGAACAGTCGAATGCAGCGCAGCATTGGTCGAATTAGAACCCACAACCTCAAGATCAGAAGGCAACCATGTTAACCACCAGGTCACTCGGTAGTATTCTTCATAGTTTAGGTGACAATGTTCTCTATGGCTCAGGTGGTAGTTGTTATTTTATTAAATACCCTAGGTGGTAGTGTTCTCCATAGCTCAATTATAGTGTATATTCCCCATAGTTCAGGTGTGAGTGTTCTCTGTGGCACAGGTGGTAGTATTCTCTGTGGCACAGGTGGTAGTGTTCTCTGTGACACAGCTGATAGTGTTCTCTGTGGCACAGGTGGTAGTGTTCTCTGTGACACAGCTGATAGTGTTCCCTGTGGCACAGGTGGCAGTGTTCTCTGTGGCACAGGTGGTAGTGTTCTCTGTAGCACAGGTGGTAGTGTTCTGTGTGGCACAGGTGGTAGTGTTCTCTGTGGCTCAGGTAGTAGTGTTCTCTATGGCTCAGGTGGTAGTGTTCTCTGTGGCTCATGTGGTTATGTTCTCTATGGCTCAGGTGGTAGTGTTTTCTGTCCCTCAGGTGACACTTGTTTTTTGTTTCAGTGCCTAAATGATAGTGTTCTTTGTGGCTTAGGTGGTAGTTCAGTTTGCAGTATACATTCTCCATAGTTCAGGTGACGGTGTTCTCTATGGCTCTGACAGTTAGTAGTGTTTTCCATCTCCGGTCTAACCCTTTTTTAGAGACTGTCCAAGGGAAGGAGAAAAAAGGGTCACATATGATAGGTGATCTTTTAATTCAGTTTATTAATGTAGAAAAAAATTTCATTTCTGGAACCATACGTTTAGGTCACNNTGGGTCGCTAAGGCAGGTTAGACTACTTGTTTTTTGTGGGGTTTTTTGTGGGTTTTTTTGTTTTTGTTCTTTTTTTTCAATACCCCAAATGGTAGTGTTCTTTATAGCGTTTATTTAGCTTTTTTTTTTATTTGGTTTTTTTTTGGGGG
>JACSZP010003097.1:0-36356 GCA_016161895.1 Pinna nobilis | reverse complement strand
CAAGACCTCATGATCTGAAGATAAGCACTATCTGCAGAGCCAAGATGACATTGATTGCAGGAAGAATGACATCATATACAACACTAGATCTACCACTTAGAATCTCGAGTACATACTCTTGTACTATAATCAACTGTAATGAAAGACACCTAAGAGGATTTGTACTTAGGATTCCTTTGATAAAATCTCACATTACAGGAGTACACATACAACATTAAATGACAGGCCCAAGGGGACTAAACAATCACCTGAGTAAGGAATTTGATTGAAATTGGCCCATTGGTTCCTGAGAAGAAGCCTAAAACATGAAACCTAGTAACCTTATGGAAATGTATTACCCCAGGGCTGGGCCAAAAATGACACCAGGGTCTTCTCTTGAACAAACTTGAATCTTCCCCCAAAAAGGATGCTATATTCCAGAAATCAGCAGATTTGGCCTTGTACTTGCAGAGAAGAAGATTAAAGTTGCAAAATTTGAACCTCTGGCTCATGGTGAACTAAAACCACAAAATTCAGGATTTGTGAAATTGTGATCTATATTTTAAAAGTGACAAAAAAATATAATCAAAGTAGATTAAACTGAAAAATGCAAGTGATCTTTTGATTTTTCTTTTGCACATTTTAATATGAAGTCTTAAGAAACATCACAACATCTTACTAAAGGACTTCATTCATGCTTTGAAAAGTTCATTTCTTACTCATCAACAATACTTGGCTTTTCTTATTTCCTCCCTCTTTACCTGTAATGATAATTTGTTGAGTGGTTTGGGATCAATATTCTCCCCGTCAGAAACATCCTTCAATTCAAGGTCCTCCTCTAACCTTTGACCTTTGGTGTCAAGGTTAAACTGTGTATCTTTTGTCCTTGATTTATTCAGAATATCAGAATTGACCATATTTTTCCATGTACTTGGCTTGACGCTCTTTGGCTGCCATGTTTCCTTCTTCACTGCATAAGCTTGCTGCTCTTTAAGGGGTCGTCTCCAAGGTTTCTTTTCTTTTTCAACCGGAATGTACCATGCTAATCCTCCTGGTTAAAGGATTAAGTGCAACAAATATTCATATTAGTGTGCATAATTATGCACGGTAAATATGTTATAACTTGACAGTAAAATTGTTGTTGCTGTTCTCCTGTTTAACCGCCCACTCAAATGAAAATGTCACGGAATGCCGGTAAAGAACTATGCATCTTAGCCTATATTCAGTACTTAAGGCCCTTGGGCAGTGAGGATTCTTTGATGATCCAACCCCTAATGAGACATGGAACCTGTCATTCAAATGACAGGAAAAGCCAGCCTTCTCCCACTGAGAAATTACAAATCTCATTAGCATTGTTCCATAGGAGATTTGGATTCTGCTAAAAGAATTGTTCAGCGGACCCTCACTGTTAAAACCAACCAAAACACTGGCTAAGATTAGTCTGGTTAGTGAGGTTGTCTCTTAAGTGAGATGGTCTTTTGGCAACGTACCATTGTATATGTATTGCATTACACAGTTATCACATCGCTTTAGGGTGATAAAACTTCTGTCATTTTTAAAGATAAAATTTCTTCACTCCAGGCAACATCCAACGGTAAATATTTCATAATGAAAAAACTGTTAATACCCCTTGAACCTTGTGATAAGTGCATATTACTACATTTTGATGGGCATATCTGAGTCAAACACTCATTTTAAATTGGATTATCAAAATAATTACACATATCCTTTACAGAATTAAGTGATTCCTTGATTAGAAATAGTGAGGACATAGTCATCAAAAGTTTAAAATTTTTGCCATTGAATGTACGATGAAGAAAATGACAAAATGTTAGCAAAAGTATTTAAGTACCGGTATGTTAAAGTCGTCAAAAGTATCTACCAGATAATACAGTGGCTCAGCGATGTTTCAGCATTTACTTATACTACTTTTGTCCCTTAAACATACACACATAAGGAATAAAATATGATAATTAAGGTTAATTTCACATTTACAGAGTATTTTGTGGCAGATTCTAGAAAAATGTGAATCTACTATTTCTTTAATTTTCACGAATCAAAAAATTAAATCTATGTACACCTACCTGATTCTGGGCTGCCTTTAATTTTTCCGGAATATTCGTCATCTGGTGTCTCTGGCGTGAACATCTTATTCCTGGGGGGTGTGGTCACCAGGAATTTTTCGTATTCTGAATCAGACTCTGGTATAAACATCTTTGACCGTGAACTTGACCTATTTCTTGACTGCAATGGTGACTTTGATCTGTTTGAAGGTGATTGTGACCTTGGTGGAGTATATGACCTTGAGAATATTTGTGATCTTGCTGGGGAGGATCCAGTGGGAGACAGGGTGCGGTTACTTGTGTGTGGAGACTTGGATCTTGAGATCTGTGTAGCAGTAGTCTTGGCTCTTCCTCTAGATGATTTGTTACATTTCGGTGATGTTGACCTTGACTTTCGACTTACTTCTGGGGACATAAGAGGGACTGGTATGACTTTGGTATCAATGTGGGAAGGTGACAGTGACCTTCCATCTGTCTGTACTGCCTCAGATCTCACTTTCACCGCTCTGGACATCCACCTGTCACTCGGTGGACTGACAACGATCGGTGATGGGTAGTTGACACCAATATCCCTATACTTCCTGTTTCTTACTGGACTGCCATCATGTCGTAACCTTTCACGAGATGGTGAGACCTCGGACCTGTACTTTTGTTTTTGTATTCTTTCAAAATCTGGAGACAAGGTAAGCTCCTGATTTAATCTATCCTTTCTTTTGCTGCTCCTTGGTTTCTCTGCCATTTTACCATCAGAGGTTAGCACTTTTTCCTTCTTTCTAGATTTCTTGTCTGTTTTTGTAGATTTGTCCCCTTTGGGTTTCTTTGCCTTTCTGACTACGACAATGTCACTTTGTGACTCTGAATCTTGAGGAAGACTGTCCAGGGCCAGAGAGACACCATACTGGTCTCTTATGGCACTTTGCTTAGGCTTCCGAATTCTCGTCCTCTGAAGCTCAATGCTGCTGTCTTTAGATGAGGTGGTATCTACCGTAGCTCTGTTAGAATCGTCAGACAGGACAGAGTCTGCTGTGAGAGTTGATTCTGTGCCTAAGAATGTGGAGGACTCATCGCTCTGAGGGACAGATGTTGAGGAAACATCCTCAAGCTCCACGTTGATTGCTTTGTCTGTAAGTTTTCCTTTCCTCTTGGCAGTCAGCAGTAACTCCAGCTTCCTCAGTTTGTCCATGCGCTTCATCTCCTTGATTCTCTCTTTGTTTATCTTATCGCGCTGGCGCTGAACTTTGTCTCGTAATTTACTCATCAGTGGATCAATGACGTGCCTTTGTCGTGAATATTTGGCCTTCAGCATCTTCCCCGACTGATTGGTGCTGTCAAGTTTTGGAGAGGACATCCTTGAGGAATCAAAGCTTGTATCTTCTGGGATGGAGTACAGAGTGTCGGCACTTTCACCCAGCTGCTTAGCCTCTGACTGCCTCGGTGGTTCCTCAGAAGATTTAGCACCTTGATTTTGATTATTTTTCTCCTTCTTAGCCTTCTCTTTACCTGGTCTTTCCCGCACCTTCTGTCCATTCAACACCTCCGTGTAGGACCCATTACCTTCATCGCTGAGCCTCTTGCGCCTTTTCTGTAACTCCTGTCTTCTCAGCTCTATTTCTTGTTGTCTTTGCTCTCTGTCCAGAGCCACTAGTTCCTCCGATACCTTCCTTTCCTTTGCGCGCTGGTAAGTTCGCTCGTCCAGAGCTTTATACACAACATGCCTTGTTGGGTTATGCAGTAAGCTAGCCAGAGTATCTATACGTGATGTATTCATACTACTGTCACTGTGTGTCTCGTTCATTTCTTGGAATCTGTTCCACAGCTCGTTGATGTTTGATGGAAGATTTGGTATGGCCTCTTTCTCCAAAGTTTCCCTCAGAGCTTGGGCCTTCCTGCTGGGTGGGATACAGTCGTACTCTGCCCCAAATTCCTTTTGATCCTCCTCTATCAGTAGACGACTGTGCTCTTGTTGTTTCATTCTAGACGGAAAATAAATAAGATAAATCAACATATTTGACAGGGATGCATATCCATGTAGTTTTTATCACAATATATTTAAATACCTCCCCTTGACTCATCTTTACTTCATCTACTAACATGCTACTTACTCTTTAGATCCTTATGTCATAAGAGACCAACAGTCTTAGCAAATAAAGAAATAACGATGAGTAATCATTTGATTTTAAGATTTTTTGATCCTTTGAATTTATCAATATCGTATGATTTTTTTCTTTTCAACAATTCCATTTTCCATTTTTTCCCTTCATATATCTCTTTATTTATTTATTTATTTATTTATTTCATTTCTTTTATTTATTTTTCTTTTTTCTTTCTTTTTTGCAATTTTTTTGTTAATTTTATTCCCTTATCATCATTTTTGTTTTTTTGCAATTTAGTTTGAACAACAAAATATTCCAACTGGAATAATCAAGGCCCTTGAAGTACTAAAGGGAGCATGACTTGTATTGTGATAATAAATTTTTCAAGAATTCACTCATAAGCTTAATGTTATATGAATATCCATCTCTATGAGATGCTGGACTTTATACAGAAACTCAAATCTATCAGAGTCAACAAAACTAGCATACCTCTTCATCATCTCCAGCTCTTTTCTGACCTTTAACCTCTCTGCTTTAACAATGTCTTCAAAATCAGGGTCTGGAACCTATGTATGATAAAAATAGAAGATATGAAAGCTTGAGAAAACGATATCAAAAGTATCAATATTTTTGACTACCAAAATTACCCATACTGCAAATCAAATAACAATGTTATGCAAAATCTCATATCCAATGACCTTAACATAATTTCCAGGGACACTGACTTTGTGGATCATTTAACTACAAGTGTAGTGCATGCATATTCTGTATAAGGTAAAAAAAAGAATCTACTGAACTGCAAACTAAGCACATACAAGTGTATAAAGCAAACTTACCTTTGGAGGCTCAGTAAATATTTCTCCATCAATGTCGTACTCCACAGGATTGTCCTGATGAAGGGAGTTAGCTGGTGACCTTGACCGTGACCTCCGTCTTCGTTCCTCTGACCTCTCCCTTGACCTTTGACCCTCCAGACTATCCTCTGCTCTTTTGGCTGTTGTTTGTCCAGGTTCTGCCAGATACTGTGGAATAAATGCGTCCAGATAATCTGCGCCTCTGTCCAGGGGTCGACCTCTTTCTCGTCTGAGATAGTCAGACATATCTGCGGGACCAATTGGTTTTTCTTTTTCTTCAGCCAGAGATTCTCTACTTCTCTGGTTCAAAATACCATTTACAACATCATTGTTAACATTGGCCCCATCATGATGACCAGGGTTATGTCCCCTTTTACTGGCATTGCTAGTCTCTCCTTCCCTTATCTGCCTGAAGTCATGATCTTTCATCACATTTGGCCCAGGATTGTTTGATCCTGTATAAACAGGTCCAAGTCTTCCAGACTCACCTACAGATGCAAGTCTTCCGGACTCACCTACAGATCCGGTTCTTCTGGATTCTCCGACATCTTGTTTGTCAGGATCAACAGTCACTTTATCTTTATGGCTCTTCGCAGAATTTTCATCTGACTGCCTGTTCTCAAGCAAACCAGTGCCTCTCTCCAGAGGTCTGACGGGGTAGTCTCCCCTCTTTTCTACATCTTTATATCTCTCTACAATCTCATTAACTCTGTCTGCATTCCCCTCTATCAATGCTGAGCCTTTCTCCAGAGGTCTGACTGGATAGTCTCCCTTTCTCTCTGTATCTGCTCCAAGTCTTTCTGACATTTTTGGCATATCTGTACTTCTACCCGTATCTCTATCTAACAGCCCAGAACCTCTCTCCAGAGGTATATCAGACAGGTCGTTGGTTCGCTCTGGAACATTCTCACCGTATCTATCAGATGTCTCTGGACCTCCGACTGTATTTCTCTCGAGTAGCCCAGGCCCTACATCCAATGGTCTTACAGAGAAGTCAGTATCTTTATTATATGGCCTGCTATTGTATTTGTCAGATAATTCTCCTGGTTTTTCTGACGTCCTTTCTGTTAGACCTTCTCCCTTTTCCAGGGGTCTGATAAGAGGGTCTGATATGCTCTTTATCGGTCTGTCTGAGTATTCTCTTTGTCTCTCTGAATCAAGCAGACCACTTCCACTTCCTCTGTCCAGAGGTGTGATGGGATAATCCATCATTCTCTCACTTGCTCGATCTGCATGACTTCCTTTAGGTTTATCAGAATCTTTCTCTAACAGTCCAGCTCCCGTCTCAAGTGGTCTGCGTGAGTAATCAGCCACTCTTTCATTGTGTCTACTGAGCACACTACTCATTACATCTGCAGATCTTGGAGGAGGATTTCCTGGATAGTCTGGTCCCCTCTCCAGAGGATAGTCTGGTGCCCTAACCACAGGATAGTATGATCCTCTCGCTGATGGATAGTCTGCTCCCTTTTCCAGTGGTTTCTGCCTCACTCGATCCTCTAGGTATTTACCTGAATCTGTATCTTTGTCTAGGACCATCCCTGCACTTGGCCCAGCAGGAGAATTCATTGTAGTCTGTAGGGACAGAATTGGGGATGGCTGCGCAGATAGATCCATCAGTTTTGTCCCATACATAGGTGAAGATGACTTGTGATATGGCTCTTGACTCATTGCTGACAAATCTGTCTCCGACCGAGACTTGGCCCTAGCAACAGCAATCCTATCTTCACTTGTGTCATGACGACTCTGAAGCATGTGATCTGATGTAGAAGAAATGTTATAGTCTCTGGCACGTTTAGGTGTGGCAAACTGATCCCCGGGGTCAGATCTTGTTGTGTAAGACAGTTTGCTGTCTTCGTATCCAGTGCTTCCTGTTCTGTCTGTATGTCGACTTCCTCCCAGACTGTCTCTACCAGAGTTTGATCCCCCGTGCCTGGACGATGTACTCCTGTCTGATATACGGTCACTGTTTCTGGACTGAGCTCTATCATAAGCAGTAGCTGTCTTTGAACTGAGCTCTAATCCGCTGTCCCGTCTGTCAGAATCATTGACAAAGTTGCCTCCCTTTGACTGGGCTACGCCGGCTGGCTTCAGAATTCCACCATGTTGTTCTCTCTCATCCTAGAATTGAAAATGGAAAAAACAATTGTTATTCAAAACACAAAATCTTCAAAACACAAAATTAAAGATCTCTACTGGGATGAATCAGTTTTTTATAGCCAAACAACAAAGATTTAAAATGATTTATCCTATGATTTATTACAAAGTAACTCTCTCTCTACTGTCTCTCCATTTAACTTACAGCTATAGACTTTTCTTCGATTGTTGACAAGCCATCATCTATGGACTCTGGGTCCTGTCTTCTGTTGCTATAGATACCAACTCCTCCAGGCAGATCGACCCTGGACCCGAGATGTTGGGATGGGATGTAGGGACCCACTGCATCATCTGACCCTAAAAATTGAAGCAAAAGATTGAATTTTTGTAAGGCATACACAAGAGAGAATACTCCTACTGGTAAACTAAAATAACTTATTTTTTACCCTACCTATCAATCTGTCATAGGCATATGCCTAGATCATGGACTACTACTACCTACTTAGTAGGTGAAATTTTATCAACCTAGCAAGTATCCGTGTTGCTTTGCAGAGATTAATAGAATCTTACATGGGTGTGATGAGTGGACAGGGAAATCTCAACCCGAGTGGTAAGAACCTGTTCGTCCAATCCGAGGATGTCCCGTCCCAAGGATTGGACTTTCAAATTCTTACAACGAAGATTTAGATTTCCTTTTCAGCTCAACACATCCATGGTTGGTTCTTTTTTCTCCTACACTTTCATGACTGGAATGTATGTACATATGGAACTTGGTAAACGTTCTGCAATTAAATTCCTATATACGACGTCATAGTGTGTGCGAGCTGTCTTTTCCTAGGGTTATCTTTTCACAGGTAAACATTGTCATGGCCAAGTGTGGGAGTAAAATTTGTCCAAAGATATACAGACAGGCAGTACCTCACACAGATCTATGGATCCTTCACTAAGGATATAATCATTGACACAGGTGAGGTCTCATTAATCCGGATGACAGAAATCTGGATTATTCACTACTTCCCTAACGAAAATTGCGGGAACTGAATTTTAAATTTTGATTGGCCGTTATAAGCCATAATCTTAGTGCTTTATTTACAGTCCTGGGACAAAATTACTAGGGAAGGAAAAAAAACATCTAAATCAACACGGCTTCACTAGCTATGGAATTTAAAAATAAAATTACTGTTGTTGTGTCCGTGTTCAAGCAACTTTCCAATCATTTCAGATATAACTGAAGTAGCTTTAACTTCTTGAAAATAAGGACTGACAAGCTTAAATTTGTTTTGTTTTTGCTTTACCCCACACTCGACAATTTTTCAGTCATATGGTGGCGGCCAGAATTTATCGGTGGAGGAGAAAGCTAGGTTACAAATCTACCAGGGGAGAGACCACCGGCCTTCTGCAAGTAAACTGGCAAACTTTCTCAGATAACCAACTTAGGTTCCAGCAAGGCTCTAACCCACGCTGAAAAGAGGTAAGAGAATGATTGGTTTAAAACGCAATGTTCTAACAATTTGGCCAAGGAGGCCCCTTCACAAGCTTAAAGAATATTCTTCAAGAAATTTAAAATCATGATTGAAATGTGACTCTTGCTACATATTTTCCAAAACAAAAATAATGGAAAAATGTTTTTAACCTCAACAGAATAAGAGTTCAAATGCTCTGGAGAATCTTCTCATTAGAATGACCTTTAACCTTATACAATGGAGGCTACGTGTCTGTATCACCTACGCCAGTACAGGATGTCGAATAAATCCATGGCATAACTTAGGTTATGGCAGTGCCCAGTGTCCTGATACATTGAATATTCACGCTATGGGTGATCACGATGGGCAGATTGACCACTACAGATCTGTCCAGGTTTGCATTAAACACGTTTTAAGAAGCATAAGTATGTTACTAAACAAATAACATATTACAATAAAAACATGCCATTATAACTATTATTAGACACTAGAACTAAGAACTATGTTTCAGTTGCTACTCTCACATCAGCTTCACAATAAAGCAAAACATCTTCTCAATGTGTCCTCAAAATATTGTCCAAAATTATACTGTCAAAGTTCCATTATTGGCTTTATTGTTGCATTTCTCACCTTGACGAGTAAAGCAAATAATGAAATATCAATATCATACATAACCTAAAACTGTATATAAACGACATATGTCGCTGTGCCCAAATAGAGTGACAACATTTATGTCATTTTGCCTGTAGAAAGGTTAGGCCAACTAAAATTCTCTGGTTCTCGGGCCAGTTTTTTCTAAAATAAATGCAGGCGGGCAGCTTTATTCTTGTTATTGATGAAAAAGCAAATGAGGGAAGAATTTTTTTTCTCAAACAGTTTCCAGAAACTGAAACTTTAAAGTTCCGTAAATTATTTAGGAATGTCAATCCCCCTTGTTCTAATTATTTACTACTTATCCTGGTGTATAATGAACAGACATCTGAGAATCCTTCGATACTTGCCCAAAGTAGGATGGTTTTTGCCCCTAGTCATATGGACAGACATGACACTTAGCATTTTTTTTTGTTTCCCCATGTTTGTAAGTCATTGTAAATCAAATGCTTGTGTATGCATGTTATCCTTGTAAACAGATTCAAACATTTTACTGAGTTTTACTGATGGGGCAAAACGAGAGGCAAGATTATTTTTCAAACCAGGTACAGTACGGTATTGGCATTTCAAGATTATATTTTATTGAATTCTTGATAAAATAAGTAATGCAGAGACTTTCAAAGAGATGCGTGTAGGCCTGAAAACCGTAATTCTTTTTAATTTTTTCTTGCTAATTCTCTCCCTATTCTTGATTGACTCCCTCGGTTAGGGTTAGAACACACAGGTATCACACAGGTTAATTATGTTACACACAAACTTGTATTTACGACAGGTCATTAGGTACAGTTAATCACCACACATTTTACCTCTGACAGGTGGGTTGTTTTTGAGGTGCCAAGAAACACGTCTTGCTGTTGCTAAAATAAAGAAACTTGTCTAATAGAGCCTGTATATCTCACATCCCCCCAAAGAATATCTATAAAATAAGATCCTCCACACAGTGCGTGCAAAAACGCAAAGACTGTTTCCTTGTATCCGCTAACTTCCATTAAATCTCTCACCCTCCCTAACAAATACTGTTTATGGGATGCTAAATTTACAATACAAAGACCCTCAACTCCTTGTATATATGCTCAAGACTGCCACCTATTGGGGTGTTGCAAACTACAAAGGGACATAATTCAGGTGTTTACAGAGCTTTTATTCATAATGCTTGGTATTTCTGATGATCCTGATGCAATCAGAGTTATTACATTACATATACCTATTAACTGAAAAGGTAAAACTTTTGGACCAAAAACGCAAATATTTTATCCCTTTCTTTGGCCTCAGTGTGCAAAATGTTTCACATTATATAAGATATTGACTCCCTGAATAAGAAACACTAAGAATCAGACCAAACAAGAGGAGCACACAGGTGTCATGTACAGATAACAAAAGACTAATTACTTAGCAATACATGTCTCCTACCAGCATTTTTTCCAAGAGTCATAACTCTGCTAAAATTAAGTTGACAGGAACAAAACTTAAAAACTGGATGTGTTAACCATTGATACACACTTGCATACTCAAAAATGGAATATTACAGTATGACAAATGGATGGAAAGGAGACAATATGTCCTTTTCCAGCTTGCTGTTTGGCCTACGCTTGGCACTTATGACCACAAGTGAGGGTTCTTGAACATGCCAAAACATACCGTGACATAGAACCTCAGTTTTTACCATCTCATCTGAAGGACAGGGAGAGTCAACCACAGTGTGGCATGGATTTAAAACCATAAATTCACAATCAGAAGGCCAACATGCTAACAACTTGTAATACTCCATTGAAATACTCAAAGTAGGTAGAGACAACACAAACAAACATGTAGGTATATAAAAACTTCAGTCAAAAACACATTATGGTGTTTTCAACACAGAAAATGTTTTGCAGAAAATTTGTTGCAAGATGCTCAAAATAAAAACAAGTGCCAAACCTTCTCAACATTTGGTTCATGAAAAGTGCATTGTTTACTTGATGGAGTGAGAGTGTCCGTAACAGAGGGGAAAAAATATATATATCACAAAAAGAAACCTTAAGGAAGGGACAAAAAATTGTTATTTAACCTGAATGGGAACTTTCCATGGTTTCAACAGTGCCACCTAGAAATAAAACACATTGAGAAAACACATTCATTTATACACATGTATTTGTTTTCCTTCTTCTGCTTTTTTTCTTTTTTATTTTTTGAAATGGGATACATGCCAATCAATTTGCAAGTGCAAAATACTGTAAATCCAGTTTTATTCGCGAGAATTTTATTTTCGCGTAATCGCGAGAACACTTACTCACGAAAATAAGTCTCCTTAATATACAAACCCTAAATAAAATGCTCAATACAACATAAACTTAGAATACTTAGCAAGCAACCACGCAAAAATACAGTGTCGCGAATAATTACATGGCTACCGATTCGCCAAAATAAAGTTCCGCCAAAATTTCTGGATTTATAGTATATAAAAGCGTAACATTTGCTACATCTTTTCGTAATTAACTTTTCACTTTTTTTCAATTCATTTACTCACAATTAGTAAACAGCATACTTGCTACCTTTTTCAAAGTGAAAGGGGCAAGGGAGGTCTATTGAGTTTTCTTCATTAATTATTGTCAAATTCTTGCACCAACATTATGTCATAAATCATAAGTCAACATTCTGAAAACAGTAGTAAAACCCATGCCATTATTGTGTGAACTCACACAAAAACAATCCCATGCAGTAGCTGTCAACATGATTAAAATATGCAAAAAAAAAGAAAACCAAATGATTTGTAAAACAAAGTAGGAGTCAACTAAGCATTACTTGTACATATTCCTGTTATCTAACTAACACAGGATGATCAAATATTTAGCCTTATGTCCGACATTGATTCATAGATTGACAGTAGTTATCATAATTAATATATATTTATCACAGGCATTTCAAATTTAGTACATACCACAAACCTTCATATCTCGTATAATGGTATTTAAGTCATGCTATGTGGTTTTTATCAAATCAAAATAATTTGAGCTGCTATATTTCATAAAACAGATCTGTGTTCAACATTTTCTACAAGTGGCTTTTACAGGCTAATTTACAATATTATAAGATTGTATCTGATGATGGTCAGAGATGACTGGTCAAATTTTACAAGATCTGAATAGCCAGCCTTGTTTGCTTTGCAACTGATCTAATTGAAATGTGATCTTCATCGTGTTTTACATGTAGATGCAACAAAACTCCATTGAGAAGGCAAATTCCATGACCTCTGTCAATGAATAATCAAATTTCTGCCTTCAGAAACTGAAGGCACTGTCGTTATCACCATATGAGTTCAATGGATTTACCCTCTTAAAGACATTTCATTTGATCTTTGTGTAAAGCATACTGAAGATTCAATTTTAATTAGATTGCTTTACAACATTAATTATGGCTGATATGATATAAATGTATTCTTTGTGATATTTTCTACATCATATGATCAACTGCTGCACTGTAAACAAAAATACCCCAATATCCCAAAGCTACGCTTACCTGTGTGTGTACTCTCCATGGTAGTGATACTATCTGCGACTGATGCGGATTCGTCAGCACTTTCTGTGTAGTAGACATCACGACTTCCGGGGGGCCTAAAACATAACAGGTATGCATCATATAAGTTACAGGTGTGTAGCGCATCAAACAGGTTATCACCATTCATCCATCACATGTAGACAAAGAATCAAGCAAGCTTTGAATGTACTAGAGTTCTAATCTCAAATCTATTAATGCTTTAAAAAGTATCCATCCATTTTAGACTGAAACAAGAGCTATCCAAACAGGACAAAGGACTCACAGTAGAAACTTTTTCTCAATACTTTCCGTTCTTTTAAAACTTCTTGATAAAACAAATATTGAAAGATTAAAGTTCAAGGTCAAGGTTACAAGGTCAAATGTCTTGGTATCAAAATGTAGTACTTAATATGGTAAAAATATATATGAGGAATGAAACTGCTATTCCTTACACTGTAAGAGAAATCTACATGTACTTTCAGAACTTCTTAATCAGACAGACAGGGTGATTCCTATATACCCCCTTAACTTTGTTTATGGGGGTATCAAAAATTATTCAAGATACTTAGGGACATATAAGACTCCTTTTTGTTTTATTACTGACAAGTACACATCATATTTCAGTAATTGATTTTACCGCCTACATCAAACTTTACCTGTAGGGTCTAAGCTTGCTGCCTTCTCTTCTCCTCGTGGAACTCAGGTCTGAATCTCCAGGGGAGGGAACTCCACTACTACTAGGACTGGTCTCTGTAAGTACGCAAATCAATATGTCAGCAAGCAATGAAGACACACATTACACAACGTAACATAGGGTTCAATTTTTTGTATATCTGTTTTAGCACAAACAAGACTAGCATGATAATCCTACGTCTTGTCGGCTTGAGAAATTATGACTCCAAATCAAGGGCTATCTCAACTTTTTCACCAGTCGATCAATCGAGAGTGAGAGAGAGAGAGAGAGAGAGAGAGAGAGAGAGAGAGAAAGAGAGTGAGGATGAGGCAGAGACAGACTGACAGTGACAGAATGAGATGAAAGAAAGGGGAGAGAATGAGATAAAGACAGAGAGACAGATATAGAGAGCAAGACAGAGAAAAAGAGAAAGAAAGAATGAGAGAGATAATCACTTTTGTATGTAAATGTATTTCTTAATATCATTCATGAGATCATTAGTATGATGACCTATGTTACATCAGTTCAATTAATTTAAACATAGACGTCATGATACACTGGTTTAGTTCAAATACATGTACAGATATCACAACACACCACATAAGCACATAAGCCAGTGTGAGATTTGTTGTTTGTAAGATGAGTATAAGGTAATATATCACAAACTTGAAGTTCATGCTCAAGTGACATACAACCTTATTGCATTAAAAGCTCTCAAATGGACACTATATTACTAAAGAATTAACTGAAGTCTGAGAATATACCCAACTCAAGCAGATACTTGTTTCTTATTGGCTGAGAAGCTGAAACTGTGTATTAGTTGATATTAGCAGTTCAAATTTTTGAGATTCTGCTTCGTCTGTATAATTACATGTAAATGTTCTGGGTAAAAATTTCAAAGTTAGTACATTAGAACCCATCTTGAATGACCACCCCTATAGCCATGGAAATATGTTTTTTCAAGACACAAGGTCTCTCATGAGGCATTTCATTATAAAAATTATTCATCTTGTCCATATTCATCTTGTTAATGACTTATCTCTTAAGACACTTTGTTTTTAACGACAGGAAGGGCTACACATTTTGCCTATGCTCTGCACTGCTGGCCGTAGAGCAGGGAGGGTTCTTTAAAGTGCCAACACCTACTGTGACACGGGACCTTGGTTTTTACCGTTTCATCCGAAAGACAGGGACGGCCAACCGCGGAGTGGCGACTTTGTTTTTAACGACAGTGGTCTCTCAAACACAGGTGACACAGTATATCAAACACAACTGAAAGCTGCAACAAGAAAATTATCAAAAAGCTCAATTAACTCAGAAAATCTGGTTTCTGTAGTATGAACAATACAATAACAAGTTAAAAATAAACAACAGTTCATGAAGATGATGATTAGAATGAAGTTGATGAAATAATGAAATGAGAGATTAGATCTCATCAAGTCAACCAAACAAGTCAGGTTAAGGAACAGACATATGTTTGTCGCTTCAGACGGCCATTGTTAGTGGATAATAACAAACGGTAGCATCAGATAACAGCAAGACAACAGAAGATATACCTCGATAATGATACTGGTATCTCTTTCTTTTGAAAACTGAAATGGCACACATGATCAAGAAAGTCAGCTAATGGAAAGAGTCACACCCCCCCTTTGACATACACATGTACACATGTAGTGATGTACACATACTGCCAAATCTATAAAATCATTATAATATTGATATTTGGGTCAGTAAGCAGCACTTGACATATGCAAATCAGAAAAACAGCAACACGTCGTGTATGATTATGATATAAAATTGACAGGAAACAGGATTTGCATAACAATGATCCAAAAGTGTATGTATTGAATACTGCACAAACATTCATTGTTCCATTGTTCAGAAACGGAATTTATTCTTTGCCAATTTTGAAAAAAAAAATAGTCAATGGCTCAACTGGCTAACTACAGAGTGGGCCCAGTATTCCTTTTTTATTTCTATGTTATTACACATGTATATTGTGTGTTTTCCTTATATTGACTAGTCGACAATAGATAAATCATTGTAAGGAATTATCTCTCTTGCAAATGCTCAGCAATTTCTCTAAAGATAAACCATACTTATTGACTGGAGCAGGGGACATTGTACTATCCCCTGGCAATATTAATCACTGCTTTTGACACTGTAAATTATTTCATGTCATGTGACAGATATTGACCAATGACCTCTTTAGGATTAGCTGAAGTATGCTGATGATAGCTAATACATTACCTGGAGGTGTACTCTCGTAGGAATCTCTCCTATTTGGTGGCAACACAGGACTGGGCTCCTTAGGTTCCTTAGGTCTGACAGATTGATCTCTGAAAAGTTGGATCATTGGATTAGGAAAAAGAAACACATATCTTACAGATTGGGCAGGAGTGTGGAGATTCATATTGCACATGTAACTTGGTGGGTCCTATGTTATCCTTGTATACAATAAGTAAGACAACTAGTGTCTAAAATAAAACCAGTGCTACAACTTATGTGTGTTGTGTATTTCAGTGTGCATGTTGTTAAGAAGTACCTGTATTTCTGCTAAAGAGTTTTCGTGCTTATAAATGTGTGTGTATATTTGTTCTTGCATATGTGCACTGTTACCTACATTTGTCTGTTTATGTGTTATTGTGTTTATGTGTTTGTTTTGTGTTCATTACTGCTTTTGCATGCATATATGTCAGTATGTATTTTGGGTTATATTTGTGTGCCTATTTGTTCTTGCATGTGTATATTAGTGATTGTGTGCATTAACACATTATCAGTTTCAGGTAATTTTCTGTAGTTTTGAATGCATGATCTATTCAGTTATTCCATCAAATGAGACTATTTCATGTACCATGTGACACTCCATAAATTTTGGGTAGGACCATTGCTTCTATTGGTGACACAGTAATGCTAGAAGATGATATCCCATGTTAACGTCATTACAGTGGGTAGATTACATATACATGTAGTTACATTCCATCACCACTGGAGATATTAGTCCCACACAAAGGCTATGGGGTATCACTTGGTACATGAAATACTGGTAGTTCCATTGAGATGGAAACAGATCATAATAAAACAAAAACAAAACCAAAAACTATTTTCCAATTTACTATTTCATGTACCATGTGACACTCCATAAATTTTGGGTAGGACCATTGCTTCTATTGGTTTTTAAATTTACTTTAATTTATTTATTTTTAATTTAATTTAATTTTAGATTTTTTCATTGAAACTCTTCATGGCATATGTACCATGTAGAATAAGCGCATNNGAAAAAGGCCAAGGGGCCGAAAATTTGTGAAAATAGAGTGTTTCATTACTTATTTCTACAAAGGAAACTTCCCTCTGGAGGACATTGGATTATATTTATATTTTCCAATAGGGTCACCAAGAAATCAAAGAATTAGCGCTACAGTAAAAAGCCTAAAAATCAAGAATTTCTCCTTTATGAGCATGACATTTAAAATACAATCATATATCTCAATTCATAATCTTGAGGAAGCTTTACAAACAGGAAAATCACTTAGCAACAAAAACACACCTTGGAGGAGAAGAAGCAATGCGTCTACTTGTTCCAGAGCCATAAGACTCCAGATTATAAAATCGGTCCGCATCGGATGTTAGGCATTTATTTTCTTCCGACTTACTTCTCGTATGACTCTCTCTGCAAAAGCATTGTTAGTTCACAAATAAATGCACAATACCAAACAGTGCTACATTTATCAAAGTGCATGTGGGCAATCGTGAAATAACAAACAAGAAAACAAAAGCAGGCAAGCAAAGGCCCAAAGCAATTTCATATCATATCTAATATTAGGTATGTCTACATGTAGCCATACATTTGACATCTGACCCAGGAAATAAATGGAGCTTTTCCAGTGGTTGTGATGAATATTAGACATTAGAATGAACTTCTATTTAGGAAAAGCCGATATTGATTCCCACTCATATTTTGTCCATTCAACTAATTCGTGTAGTTGTATTGTTGTTTAACGTCTCACTCAAGAATCTTTCACTTATATGGAGACATGAACAATGCCAGTGAAGTGCAACAAAGTTAGCCTATGCATGGCACTTACGAACATTGAGCAGGGAGGGTTCGTTATGGTGGCGATATTGTATTTCAACAAATGAAATGAGACTAAAATAAAAATTACTTTTTCCTTACTACCCTCAAAACATGATGCAGAAAACTTTTTTAAATTAAGGTACATATGTTTAACAGCCAATAATAACACAAGAAACCTGTAATTTTGCACATTGCTTTATACTTCAAGGAAAGGTGTAATTTTAAAATGACTTCATTCAGATACTAGCAAAATCTATCAAAAACAATAGCTAAGACAGAATTTCATTGATCTGTCGGTGGGAAGTACTCCAGTACATTACCTTATAGGACTGCCCCCACTATCAGGAGAGCGGTCTCTTGGGTCACTATATCTGCGGTACCTCATTCCAACAGGTGTGGTGTCAAGTGCATTCAGAAAAAAACGCTCGCTGGAACAAGAACGACGTGCAAACGTGTGACTCAAAACTGTGACAAAACGTGAAATCCAGACAAAATTTCAACAACAGAATCCTGTTCATATCTATTACATAAAAAAAAAAAAAAGAAACGTCAGAAGACAACAAAACTTCCTTTGGTTTGTAATAAATCAGTTTTTTAAAAGTAGGTCAAAGTCCACGGTCACTACGTCAAAATTCATGGCCCTAAATGAAAGTCCTTATCTGGCTTGAGAAATCTATATATTAAGTATCAAAGCTCTATCTCTTCCTGTTTATAAGGCACAGTCCAGAATAAAGTTTTGTCTACGGCCACCACTGCTACCATGACAATAAGGTAGGCCTATGACATCAGCTTTCCAGACTTTTGTCCAGGCCAGCTTATCATTGGTCACTTCAGTTTTGCTTAGGACTACATTGCCTTTTTTATCTCATGGAAAAGCACTATTAATATTGATATTTGAAACTTCCTAATTTCAGTAAAGTTCATTTTGACATTTACCATAGGTTGAGTATCGTTCAGGATTCTGTTTTTAGCATGCAATGTCTCTGTACAATCACAGACACAATATAGATATAAAACTGACAACAACAACATACACATACATACATACACATAATACTGTGACATAAGCAGATATATAGCTGCATTCAAGCTGAATCCAAACACACTCATTCAATCCTGATGCAAAGATAATATTATATTTGGTCATGATGCAATACTAGTCTGGCAGTGTATATAGGGGTGAGACTGGTAAGCGTATATTCTGAATCCATCTAATTGGGCTATATGTATCTGTACCGGTCAGTGTATACTTTAAATATCCATCTCTGATCATGACAAGAATTTGTTTCTTTGACTAACAGCAGTGAAATAAACAGTTCATAGTCTCTCAAAGACTACTGCAGGGGGAAATATACCAACTGTAAGTCGGAGTACATTCATTTCTTTTTTATCTTTGTTTTTTGGGGTTATTTTTTTTGTTTTTTTGTTTTGTTTTTGTTTGTTGGTTTTTTTTTTTTGGGGGGGGGGGGGGGGGGGNNGGGGGGGAGGGGGAGGGTGTTAAGGGGGTTGTTTCTTAGTAACACCACATTTCAGTTTCATTGATTTTGTGGCAGCATCAAAATTAAAGTTTAAAGCACTCAGTCCCTGGCAGTGAAGGATCTATAAGGAGCAAATCTCAACTCTTTTGACAAGACATCAGTCCGTATTGTCATTTCTGAAGGAGTGGATACTGGCAAAATTGCATCAAGGACTGTAAAACTGACTCCAAAGTTGTCATGCGAGTGGTCTAAGCCATATCCAGCTCACTTCGGACTGGACCGAACCATGTGACATATATATCACCCCACCCCACAAGCTGTCATAAATACAGATACAAATGTATACATGTATTACTTGCACTACACATACATTGTACAGAAAGGTCCATGAAATCAAAACTTATATCAAGAAACTATCCAAGGGATGATGGAAAAATTGTCACATATCACAGATGGTCATATATGACCGATGGTCTCATAATTCATGTGATTTATATATGAATGGAGTATTTTGGGAGTCATACATTTAAGTCACATAAGGCAGGTAGTCTTTCAATTCAAAGGGTCATTAAAGTACATGTAAGGTTATACTGTACCTATCAAAATTGAATGAGAGGTGAAGTGCAAATCACACATAAAATAAAACTTAAAATTCAGAGATGTGTGGAGGGGGATGTAAATGAAAAAGAAACAACATATATACCTTATCCCCAAAACATTACATACCTGGCAAGTGGATTACTTGGTATTTCCCCTTTTTCCTCTAGTTTCCTCTCTTGAGACGGTCCCTGCCTAACCTCAGGCCAGGCCTCCCTTCCACGGTCTAGCTGCTTTTCCTCCTCTGGTTTACCATAATTTGGATCTTTCTCCACACCATACACTGGGTAGCACTCTATAGCTCGTCTAAACGGGGTCCTCAGCTCAATGCTGTGGTCAAACGTGCGATCAGACATCTTTTGTAACTGAGAAGATAGGAAAGTATTGGCAGTCCCTAAGGAACTGAATGGTGCGTTTCCTTTAAATGACATTTCGGATACTCCCGTCTTATTAACTGGATGTCCCTGGTCTAGGGAACTCATTTCTGACCATTCCAATTGTTTTCTAATGTCCTTGTCATGTGGTGCAAAGCTACTTTCTGCAGATTCTATCCCAAATCCATCGTAACTCGAATCCAGTTTAGGTCTCTCTGCTAATTTCTGCATCAGTTTTCTTTCGTCTTTCATGGCTTTCTCTAAAATACCTGTTGCATGCTTTTCAGGGTTCTCCTGGGTTAAGATTTTGAAAACACGATTTGCAAGTCCAGTCGTGTCTTCTTGGAACTGAGTTTCCATCTTTCCGGTGTCCAGCTTTTGTTTCTGGTACCTGGCTATGATTTCTTCCACATCCGGAGCAACATTTCCATTTCCGGGCACCTCTCCTTCCAGGTCCAGTTGATCAGACACGACATCGGACACAGCACTCTCATTTCCAGGGTTAAAACCTTCCAGAAGTTTCATGGTGTTTTCCGATTTCTGACTCAGTTTCCCTGATACATCTGTGAGGTAACTGCCTTCCCCTGTGCTAGCACTGACTTCTGCTGTGGCAGTTTTCAGTGAAGTTTCCCCTTCCGTATCAATATCCACTGACTTCATGGTTCCTAGGAACTGTCCGGTGGCACTGTCATCATATCCCAGATCTGCCGCGTGGTCCCACAGGAGTTTTTTCCCTCCTCCCTTGTAGCTCTCGGCCTCTGATGTGGAGGCAAATGATTTCTCACTCTGTTTCATACTATCTACCAAATTGTCCCCAGATTTCTCACTGTCTGCTGGCATGTGTGTGTTCAGGCTGTTCTGAATTTCTTGCAGATCTTTCTGTAACCTTGAGTAGTCTAATGATGTGGCAATATAGCTACTAAATGGTAAGTTTTCAGTATTTTTCTCAAACATTCTGGGTTGCTTCTTCTCCACGTATGATGTCTTCTGTAGTAGGTCCTTGACCCTTTGGTCCAGTGAATCAGTTGACCCCTGCGATTCCTCAGACCGTGTACGTGTGTGGCCGTCACTACCAGTTTCTAAGGATGACACTGTGTTGGTGTCCAGCATTTTGTCCACTTTCTGTTTCTGATGGTCACTCTTATCTTCTGATATCGGCTTGAATGTTGTTGAACTTATCGTTGGCAAGGACTTGGTAACAGACTTACTTTCAGATACCTCGTCTGCCTTTGCCATCAGTTTGGCCACTTCCTCTCCCAATGACGACCTCAGACTGTGGTCAGATGCTTGGGATCGCCCTGATTTAATCAACTCTTCTCCAGGGAGACCATGCCCTGTAGGACTTGGTGTAGCAATGCTGGTTCCTCCATTTTTGACCGGTGAAAACTTATATTTTGGAAACGACTCATGATTCTCCAGACCCAGGGCCTTCTTATTATACAAACTTTCATGGAGAGTAGACCCAAGCTGATTAGCATCTGTTAAGAGTTTGGCCACCCTCAGGGACAATGAGTCTGGCTCCACATACGAATCAGAGCCTAAAGCTCCATCAGACAGTCTATTTCTACTGGAGCTTATGCTTGGATCAGAGCTCTGAAAACCAGGGTCAGAGAGTCTTTCCCTCGCAGGATCTAAAGCCATGTCCTTATGAAAATCTGGATGTCTATCTCTGGGCAAATCTAAACTTTGAGAATATCCCAGAAGCTTGTCTCTTTCTTCAATAGGTAGATAGACAGTATCTTTTGACCCAGGTCCACCATTTGTTCGAGAGATAGAGACTCTAACAAGATCATTTGTGGACACTGGCCTTGGCTCTATGACTGACCTGGCTGTATCTGCATTTGTCTGCTCTGATGTCCGCCCGATTGGCTCTGGTCTTATCATTGTTGGCTCCTTGACACCAGAAAGCAATTCAGATGAAACCAAAGAATGTCCTGGGTATTCTCCCTTTGAATCTTTATCTTCTGTCTGTCTGAAACTTGGTGGAAGAAACTGGTTCACTCTGTACTGTCTAAAAGATTCAACATCATAGCCTTGCACCGACCCTTGTGAGCTCAGTGTCCCGGATTCAGTAATACTATCTGTGTTAGATCTACCATCAATACGGTTAATACTGTTGGCCATGGCCGTTGTTACGGTTGATGTGCTTCTGGTGTCTGGGGAGTACAACACATATGAAGCAGCAGGTTGCTGTTGCTGTGTGTACCCAGGTTGCTGTGATTGTAGATGCTCATCCCCCTTTGAACTTCCTGGTCCGTGAGTACCTGAATTATTTACATTTCTCAAGCCCTCCACTGACGTAGATCTCTCGTTTTCTTTCTGGTCATCCAGGTACTGAGCCTGAGTACTGATAACACTGGGCATTGGTCCTTCGCTGACCGAGGAGCGCGGTGTATGGTTTGTGTCGGACTCTGTAGCATACGGATTCCATTCACAATCGGACAGCCCTGTCGCGGACTCCGGGTATCTTGCGTATACGGCTCCATATTGATTGTTGTCAATGTTGTGGTCAGCGTCTGACATACTGTCACTCTCACCTGATCCAGGAGGGTATTTTGATGGTGAAAAATTCCCCGATATAAAATCTTTTGAAACTTCAGAAATGGCAGATGATACAAACTCTTCATGGGCACTTGCATTTTTTAATCCTGAATCATCTCCTGTGACATCCAATGGGTATTGGGACAAACTAAAATTTCCTGAAAAAATTATGAAACCATACTTTAGGTTGCAAGCTTATGAAAGAGACAGAGACATACTAATTCTGTATTTTTTTTTTTTTTTTTTTTTTTGTGAGGATTTTTATTTCATATAATTAAACAAGAGCAGATACTTGCAAACATAAATGTATCATAAAATATCTAACCTGACATAATATGTCAGTAGTCCTATGTTGTATGGCACACATATATTATATGTGTACCATACAACATAGGACTACTGACTTTATATGCACAGTCATGAAAATATTGTCTCACAAATAATTCTAATTCCATTCGCCAAAATATAGTTATGTGAACATTTCTGGAATCACAGTGTATAATAAGAATATGTAATAGCACTGACATTGCTCATACTTTCACACATGCAAAGAACAAAAATTGGATCTGAGGGCTAAATTAATGTGTTTTGAAACAATCAAAATTGAAAAAATTAGTCTCCCACAGAAGAAGTGTGATTTGAATTCTGTTTCACACCTCAGGCCATGCATAACAAATTGACGGTTGGCTGGAATGCGACTTATTCACCCAAAACCCTACTCAAAATTTACTGCCATTCCAAGTACTTTTTATTTTTAATCAGTCATTTGATATTTTCCAATTGCTTGTATTGTACATGCATTTATACATGTAGTTTACAATTTTTCGAAGAAGAAAAACACTCACACCTACAAACAGTTAAAAAAAAAATCTGATTGGCATTACAGCAAACTAACAATTGTTTAAGGACAGCCTTAGATATACTGCCTTTGGGGACAAAACATGTTAAGTATTTCCTATCAAACTTTCTTGATTGACCAGTAGCTCACCATCAGACTCAGTTGTCTCCGACTTCCAGCCTGATCCGTCATCTGAGGAGAACCCCCGGGGTGGGGATATCTGACTGGACTCTTCATTTTGGCTTTCATTTGTTGAAGTTGTCTGTTCAATAGAAAAGTAAATCATCAAAATCCTAGCTAGATATTTTTATATCAGTTTTGATAACTCTGGAGGTTTTTTCACTTTTAAGGGGAATGTGAAAATGAAATTGTGAATTCTGTGGCATCAGGGCTGGAAGTTCAAATTGGCAGTTTGTCTCAGAAAACATATCCAGTTAAAATGAGTTTGGTAATTTTACATGTACCACATGCTGGCTATATATGAAACTTCTGTGGTATGATCTACACTTAAAATGATAGTATACAGTATTGTTGTTCAATGTCCCATTCAAGAATCGTTTACTTCTATGGATACTTCAACATGTGCTGGTAAAGGGCAACAAATTTTGCCTATGCTCCGCACTCACTGTCATAGAGCAGGGAGAGTTCTTAATATGCTGACACCTACTGTGACACGGGACCTCCATTTTTACTGTCTCATCCAAAAGACAGGGACAACCAACTGCAGTGTGGCTCAAACACCGAATCTCTAGATCAGAGTAGAAACACGCTAAACACAATGCTACAGCAGCCCCACACTTAGAATGAACTTACATGATTCATGGCGAGATTATCTTGTGAGAATCCAGGCTTGTCTTCCCTTCTGACTAAATCTGAATCCATGTCTGATAATGTGTACTGCGAAGGCGTTTCCGACTGTCGCTTAAGATGACTATGGACTTCCCCACAATCTGACAGACAATACTGAGACAAATGACTCAAACGTTGAGATGATCCTGCACCACCTACTGGCAGGAACAGTTCTGACAAACGATTTGAAGTCTGATGTGTTCTAAAAGTCTGATGGGTACTGGACACGCTTGTTTGACCAGCTGGACTCAAGCGCCCAGACACAGAATGCAATCTAGGAACAGCTCCACTTTTACTGCTATTTTGTATAGCTTCATATGACAAACGTTTCACACTGTAAACTCTAGAACTGTCTGAAGCTGAACTCAGCGTCTGATGGCTGGACAGATCAGATATATTTTTCTGAGTTAACTGTGAGTCTCCAGATAATGTAGTAGATGAACCACTCGTAGCATCATCATGGTCTGAATCTTCGTCTTTCGCCAAGTTAAACCAATCCTGAAATGAAAAGATAACTTACATTAAAACTGATTGCAAGTGATATGCCTTAAATCTTAATGACAGAAAAATAAACATTTTGCAGTATTCTGCCCAGAAATGTGGATAGCACAGGGTACTTAAGTGCATGTTAAAATTAATATAGTGAGAATATGCATGTACATGTAAATTGCACCACACAGTAGTTTACAGTATGATTTGACCATGAAGATGTATTATAAGTTATATTTATTATACATGTATGTACTTATTTAGATTACACTGTGAATAGCTGATTCACTCTAACTTGGTCAATAATTGCTAGAAATGTAAATAAGACAAGGAAGTGGAAAACAAAAATAAAGAGGCTTGAAAAAGAAAAAATACTGGTACATGTACATGTAGTACATCACTGCTTTATATTCAGAAATACATAGAGCACTCAGCATATTTTGTTTCTTCATTGATTTCCAATTGTGTAAATTGGACATGAATAGACTATAGATCACACTTTTAGGGAAGATTTTGTTATGCACTTTCACCTTCTCACAGAATTAGATAGCAAAGTGCATTATAGTTATGACATCCACATCCCATGCTATACATTTTTGTACTTGCCAAGTCTCCCCATAGATAGGGAGACTCCATATTTTTGCATAAAATTTTGATAATGAAAAAATGCAAAAATTGCATTTCTCCCCCATTAACCCTTTCACCACTACAGACCATAATAGACTTGTCCAACACAACAGAAAGAGCATACTACTTTGATACTTAAGGGTGAAAGGGTTATAATCTTTACCTATCTACATTATGCATGGCCTTATTTCTCTACCTTTCCTTTTTACTCTTAGGAAAATTTAGAGTCTCCCCCACAGATTTTTTTCAAGGTTGGCAAGTTTGCCATACAGACACATGTTTACCAGTAAATGACCAAGGTTGTCTATTTTTTATATGACACTGTGTATATTCAGTTGGAATCTACATTATGCATGGCCTAATTTTCCTATCTTTGAAACAGAAAACCATTATAAGGCCACACATACATGTAGCAGGCCTTCACATTTAAGGTCGAGAAATACATTTCCCGGGACTCTCCTTAATTATACAATGTAGGTGTTCAAGCATAAATCTACATACAAACTTGAGTTTTAGTATATATCCTAGGATATACATGTATTCACATTGCAGTTAGATTCAGTCAGAGACATATAATACAGAATATTTAATAATTAATCCGATATGTCTCTGGTTTTAGTACACCAGTGCAAATTGAAGTAGCCACAAATGTACAGGGTATCTCCCAATAGTCAAGCAAAACTGACACACTGTATACTATTACCATAGTAAATGATCAGTGATTTACACACTGCTTACACATGTAACAGACTGAATTTTCAAAAACGTGTCTCCTTGGCCTATACCTGTAAATTGCAGGATAGGCCCTTTTTCATTTTACACTCCTCTGCAGAAACATATATTTTGATAATCGATGATTAAAATGATATTATTATCAATGAGGCAAGTGCATGATGTTAATTTGATCAATGAGATATTGTGACAATGTTTATCATAGTATCTGCAGCATTAAAATACTGCCTGTTCATGTATTTACACGTTTATGAACACAGACACTTGCATGATAAGAAAATAGTTTGATATAGGCCTACAGTCACAGGACCATCGAACGACGATTTAAAACACAAAACTTTTACGTGTCATTCCTACCTGAAGAATAAATCGACCCTCTAGCCTCTTTGCAAAAGAAATTCAGACCATAATAATTCCAACTTATCGTGAGTGATGGCTTACATGGTTTCAAGCTCAAATGAGCAGTTGACAGGAACGCAGGCAAGCGGGCAACTTGTCTGAACATGTTTTGCAAGTCAAAAATAAACATCTTACATTCTTCGTGTAACACGAAACTTAAGCGAGGAAGTATGCATTACTGTAAAATATTTCTCATTTATACCTGACCTTCCATTAGAACAAGGGAAAATGTGTTAATTTGTGGCGAAATTCATCATGGTCATGTTTATTATTTTCATTTATTTTGAAAACACCGTCATAGGGTTGGATTAAAAATCCCGTACATCCCGAGCCCGCAAACAATCCACTATCGCTTTTGTATTTTCCTTTCGTGAAGAATCCGCCTACATTAATATTAACCCATTTATCCCGAACGACACATTTGAACTCAACTTAATTATAAATTTACTGAAGAGTCCATTGTTTTATTTTTTTTCAGAAGTATATGGGTTGAAAAGAAGGGAATCATATGTGAAGTATGCGTGGATCAAGGGGGGGGGGTCGAAAATTTTCAGGGAGAGGGTCCAATTAAGGGAGGAGGGGTTCCAGACTCCATTGATCCCCTCTATATCAGCGCATGTAAAGAAATAAACTGCAATATACATGTTTTATCTTTCAATATTGATTTTCATATTTTTCCGACCCTCCGTTCCATCGTATATCACACCTGAAATGCGTGGTTATTCACGTCTCTGGGTTATTGAAGCTATGGTCACACTACACAGTTACAAGCTCCCATTGACTCCTATGTTAAATTGTCAATGTTCAAAAGTCCACCCTGAACATATACGGGCTGATCCGTTCATAAGCTATGGCTCATCTGAAAAGAAATCCTCTACTGATTTATCTGTTAAAAAAATAAAGGGGTGTTTCCCGTTTCATTTTTTTTGCAAATTCTCACTGAATGACTGGTATCAAGAAACCATGTGCTTACCAGCATGACTGTTTTTGAACTATGGGGATTCCCCTGCCACCTTACTCAGTACTCTTACACCATATCACTACTCCAAACTGTTCATTCCCATATGTTTTCAAATTCTACTGAAATCCAGATTTCTAAATCATATTTTACACCTTGTGGTACTCAAATATTCCTTGCGGTACTCAAATGAGTCCTTGCGGCTCCTCTGACTCTAAGTCTGAGTATGACCAGCACGACGATACTGTGTAGATCTAGACCAAACGACTTGAATTGGTTAGTTTGGCTCCAAAATTTAATGTATGTGTTTTCATATAAACTTAAGTTTAATTATATCGGTTTTATTACTTGACATGCGATGGGTAGATTTAATTTCGAGCCTCTCTAATGAAAACCTTTTTAAAAACCTAGAAATTAATTTGAAATCCGAATAAATTTTGCAGAATTCTCAAGAACTTTGAAACAGTTTAAGGATTTATGAATTTATCAAAAAAGGTACTTTTTCAGTTTTGTTAGTGACCTTTTGACTTATAACTACTAACATAACTAAATAAATAAATAAATAAATAAATAAATAAATAAATAAATAAATAAATAAATAAATAAATAAATGAATGAATGAATGAATGAATGAATGAATGAATGAATGAATGAATGAATGAATGAATGAATGGATGGATGGATGGATAGATAGATAGATAAATAAATAAAAATGTATGTAAATTGGCATGCTGAGAGCATGCTGTATCCATTTAAGAAAAAATAGAGACACGCTAAATGAAATTTTGAAGGCAGACCAAGGATTTTATAAAGTTTGGAGTGTAAGAATTAAGACATTTGTGGATTGAAGTTCGTAAATTTTATTCATCATTGATAATTATTTCTTTGTCATTTAGAGCTGAACGTGAACACTTCTTGAACACTTCTAAAAGTAGAACCTGCACACGGTGACGTCTCCATATGAGTGAAATATTCTTGAGTGGGACGTTAAACAACAATACAACAATACAAAAGAACCTGCTTCAGGTTGTCGGCATATCCCTTGTGTAACTTTGAATCCACTGAGCCACAGCGACACCAATGTCTCTCTATGTAATACCCCATTAGGAAGCGACAAGAGGAAAAGTCAATAACCTCAAAAGCGATTTGTACATCTTCCTCCTAGACTAAGCAGTGTCCTATGAATAATTCTACTTAATGTTCTCTTCTATACATCCAAATATCTGAACCAGGTTTTCTTTATATATCTATATTTTTAGCAAGCCCAAAAAGCAACAATCAAGGGATTGTATACTTTTTACATCTGTACAGTATCAGGAGACATTATGCTCAGTTGTTCCTGTGCAGGACTTCATTATGGGGTCCCTGGTTAGATCCTAGGTTGTGCCCGATTTTCAGGGGAAAGTTCTTATCTCCCCTCTACCTGCTCAATGCCTAGATGGAGGTTATAATAGGATGTATAGTTGATATCTTCTTCAGCTGTGCAAGTGTAGTGGCACTGTATAAACTATATGCATTGGAAATATGGACCACTCAAGAGGGACGAATCACATACTTGTCATCTCTCTCCCTGCCTCACAGGGACGAGTGGCAAGGGCTTTAAGTAGTCATGCTGCTCATCAAATCAAGTCTATAGACAGATGTACTGTATCACAGGAGAGGGATTTATATAAGTTGTTAAACTTGTTTGTGAATCCAATTGTTACTGTTATCTACATGTATATCATATTGTATTGGAATAATACATTCAGTTTGAACAAACAATTTAACAGTCTTCCATGCTTTTCATGAACATCAAAACTTGCACACATACATGTACAAATCATACAAATCAACAACATCAGACTGTATTTACAGCAATTTATTTAAATATTTGACAGATCATTTACATATCACATGTTTATCAGAAAAATTAACAACAGAGTTTATTCACAAATTTCATCTAAAAACAGACTAGAATGCTGAAAGCCCATTTGACTAATACTGTATACTCTACAATGCATGATAATGCTTGGTGAACTTACTATATATATTGTTGTAAAATGTACAAGTTGAAAATATCTGGGGGTGTTAGAGAGGGGGTGTGTGATTATTGAAGTAATCTATTACACACTTGAACATGTAACTTCAAAAGAGGGCTGCATTGTAAACGGTAATGTCTTAAGTGGTGTACATGTACTATACAAGTCAGTAAATGCATTGTACATAAATCCAAGAAAATTCTCAATCCTTCTCAAGACAAACAAAAAAATTTAAAAACTAAACTTGTATATGTTTAAGAAACCCTGTTTCCCTGGACAAAACAAATTTTGTCCTGCGAGGTCAAGGTTGAGATGGTGAGGTCATCAGTTGACCCAATCTATCTTTTCAAAACTTAGCTGGTGCAGTGTTCATAATAAAGGCGATTTTTTTCCTTTGCGTCACTTAGAATGTTCTAAGGAAAATGAAATTTAATTACATAATGTATCTTGCTCACTAATTCAAGGTCGTGACCTTGACCTTCTCAAAAACTTGTAATAAGCATACAACATCAAACAGTGAAGAACATGAGCTATTTGTACCATGGCTATTTCGAAAGTTGAAGCTCCAAACTGAAAATCAATCAATAGCAATAATTTCAGAAATGTTGTTTGTTACATGTCATAAGATGGCTAAAAAGTTATTGAAATTCATTTACACCAAAGTCATAAATTGTGTAAACACCAATGTCTAACGAGAAGAAGAAACATGTTAAAATATGACTGGGCTTTATCAGTAGTAATCTACACTAGAACGTTAGAGATAAGCAACAACGTCTTAAATAATCTATAACATCATAATCCTAATCAGAGATAACAGCATCACTTAAGATAACCTACAATAACGAAAACAATCTTCATTGTCAGCGAAAATCATCATCATCAGAGATATCAGGTATAATCTACATCATCAGAGATAATCTACATTGTCTGTGATAATCTACATCATCAGGGATAATCTACAATGTCTGCGATAATCTACATCATAAGAGATAATCTACATGTATATCATCAGAGATAATCTACATTGTCTGTGATAATCTACATCATCAGGGATAATCTATATAATCAGAGATAATCTACATCATCTGAGATAACCAACATCATCAGAGATAATGTACATCATCACAGATAATCTATGTCATGGGAGATAATCTACATCATCAGAGATAATCTATATTATCAGAGATAATCTACATTGTCTGTGATAATCTACATCATCAGAGATAAACTTCATCATCAGAGATAATCTACATTGCTAGAGATAATCTACCTTGCTGGAGATAATCGGCATGACAGTTTATCTTGGTAATATGTTACATACATAAGATAAGTCTGTAGAACCAGTATTATCTATATGTCTAACTACAAACATTTCTGGAATGGTAGATAACTTTCCATTGTCACAACAAGAGCATTACTCTGGTACCTAGAACAAGGTAAATACATACATTGTGTTAACGCTATAAAACAGTGATACAAGCCGAGGTATGTACACAAACACACAAATCATCTGATCTGTGTAGTAACAACTCAGTAAAGGGCACAAAAAATACATATATACAGACTAAACAGATCTCTGACCTTGTCATCAACACAAATTACTTCCGTGGTTTTCAAATTCAAAACATGAAGAAATGATAAAAATGTCTATTTTTGGCAACAGTTCATGGGCAGGACATACGTACGTGTGCTTCATTGACAAGAGACGATCACACACAGAATATTTACAAGTTGACCCACATATCAGCTTCAACGTTACTGGTACCACTACCATACACTCTATCAGTATCACGGCCAAGTTCTACTTTGTTCAATCACATAGTGGGCTCACGGCAAGACCTTGACATTAACAAGTGAATCACACTTCCATATTGAAAGACCATATAAGTACCCCATCACAGTTACAAATCACAAGAAGTCATGGCTTAACAGAACAACTGACATTGTATCATATCATCACATGATGTTCATGTCACATTGAATTGTAATTTCTCATGACATCATGAAATAACACCATACAGTGACATCATAAAATTATATCATACAATGACATCATACAGTGGCACCATAAAATGGCATCTTACAGTGATGTTATACAATGGCATCATAAAATGACATCATACAGTGGCATCATACAATGACATCATACAGTGACATCATACAAAAACATTGTCAACTTACATCGTCACATTTCATTAACATTGATAACACATCAGTACACAATAACTGTCTTATATAGTTATGTGATAACTTAAATAAACACCATCCAGCAATATCTTCATCAACAATAATTTCACATCATCACATAATATTAAAGTGTTAAAATATAATGTAATAACTCAACAAAGCCTCAGAAACTGACACCAACCAGTGACATCATCCACGTTACATCGCCATGACATTTCATCAGCAATAATTTCACATCATCACATGATATTAAAGTGTTACATTATAATGTAATAACTCAAAAAAGCCTCAGAAACTGACACCAACCAGTGACATCATCAACTTAACATCGTTGTGACATTTCATAAACATTTTCATATCATTATAATGTAATAACTCAACAAAACCTCTGAGTGATTGCAACCAGTGACATCATCAACATTACATCGCCATGACATTTCATCAACATTAATTTCACAATATCAATGCATTACATTATAATGTAACAACTCAACAAAGCCACAGATACTGACACCAGCCAGTGACATCATAGCGTTACATCATTACAATGATTCATCAAAAGTCGTACATAATCATGCTACAATGTATTTGTGATATTACCTTGACATCATACAACAAACATTACACACAACTATTTACATTAAAACAACCATTTTGAAAGACTTATACATACCCGCACATTATCCGACTTTTCATCAAATCCGTAACAAAATATAAATATATCTGCAGTATATATAAACAGTTACAAATTAAACGACCATCACTCTACTGTACAAGTATATCATAGGTGCTATAAAAATGTATAAAGAGTTGAATATGAGTGTTTTGTTAATTTTTTTAGTGTTTTTTTTTATAAATCGTTTATTTTGTTGTGTCATGGTCAACTTCATGAGGATATCACATTGAAAAAGTTAATCTAAAATCAGTTTTTGAACTTCTTTCATTTTCTACGAAATAAGAATAATCTTTTGATTTTTCAATGAAATATGACTCGCTAAATTACCCAGTTGACATTTGACGTCACTATGTCCTTGCATTGACGTTGAACTCTGACGTTGGATTGACTTTGCACAAATGTTGAATATGACAGTTTTTACTTATATAGTATGTATCACTACAAATGATGTGAAGGAGTAAGTAATTTATCCTTGAATTTCATGAAAATGTTTACAGAAAAAATTCAATGGATCAATGTTGATACACATTTTCATTTCCTTGTATGATGTACAAAATGTATTTGGCCATTGAAATAGTTATGTATGATGCCTTGATTACTGTAACAATGCAAAAACACTACAATCTCTGAATACGACCCAGCAATTTTACATTTTACTAGAGGTTTTGTACAATTTTGGTGGTCTTCCATGTAAATGTAATTTTCTATGATTAGACTGAAATACTGACAGAATAATATAAGAATAAGATGATAGTGTTCATATTTATTTTATAACATGATTTTCATTGTACTGTATAACGAGTATTTTTTGCAGTTTGAAATATTTGTAATTTGACCCCACAAGGGTAGCACTTTAATATTTTGTGTTTTTGGATTCGACAAATTCATTGAACCACAAAATACCCACAAAAATCAAATATCTGCATAAAATATCCATTATACAATATTTCTTATTGCACATTGACTATTTTACCTAACAACATATAGTGAACAACTTTCTGTAAGAAAGATAAAATTATAGAAAAATTGTGGATGTTTAAAAAATAATTGAGCATAGGGACAAAGAGAAAGGAAAAATAAAAGGATAAAAAATTATGAGTTGACAAAAAATAAGATAGGAAATAAATTAAGGACTGTATTGTACAACATAAGTTTATGTAAGTAGTAAGGCAAGAATTCAAATATGATGGTGTATATTCATGTACATGTAAGTTTTTAAAGGCAAAATAATTAAAATAATAATAATAATACAAACATCAGGAAAAATGATTTAAAAGGACTCAAAAACAAATACATGTATTATATATAACTAGTGTGTCCCAGTCAAAATATGTGAGTGACTCAATCCTATCATGTGCATTGGTGTTGGGGAAAAGAGCAGGGGATATGTATGTCTCTGAGCTGTCCACCATCAAAGATAATCTCCACTACCATGCCTCTATACAACAAATGTCACTACGTCTTCGATCTTTGTGACACACCAATACTGTCATAGATTTGGTTTTAAAAACTTAGCTTTCCTAATTTTCATAATTATATTCTTTGTACCATGTTGTAATTTATCACTCTATTCAATTTTAAAGTCTATCTGTGTATTATTTCCCTTTTCTCCAGGACTTGTTATCTCCCCTGATTTGTAGTGCATGTCCAGAATCGACACCATAACAGAGGATGAAATTCAATATCGTAAGACTTCACACTTGATTGTTATGCCACAATTAAGCTTCAAATCATGATCAGTCAAGCTCCTTGAAGCAATGGTCTCTTATAAGGAACGATGTAGAAAGAGAATCTTTAGAAAAGGTTAAAATTCCTTTCATTAAAAGAGAACACATGGTTGGTCATCTACAAGGATAACTTTTCATTATTTTTCTTTGCAAAAATTCAAATACGTGTTGTAAGACCAACATTATCTGAATGTTCAATATAAAAGTCCCAAAAGTAAAATGTGTACATAAAAAAATCAACAGTGACTACTCATTTATTGCATGTATTGTAGTATATTATTGTTAAACATCCTACTTGAGAATCTTTCACTCAACTGGAGACGTCTCCATGTGCTAGTGAAGAGCAACAATTTGGCATATACTCGACACTTATGGCTGTAGAGCAGGGAGGATTCTTTAATGCACCAAAACCTACTGTGATATGGGACCTCCATTTTTACTGTCTCATCTGCCAGAAAGGAACAGTCAACCACAGCGGAACTGGGATTCCAAACCCGGACCTTTCCATCAGAAAACGAACATACTAACTACTAGGCCACGACCACTCACTAACAGGAACAAGGTATATAAGAATCACCAAGTTTGAAACATGTGTTAAAAACAAGAATAGCAACGACTGTGGTCGAACCAATGTACTGTGAGCTGATTTGTTAGCTAACTTCTCCGCCATATTTATTGGTGTGTGACGGTAGACTCAGTACTATATGATAGAGCATCATTTCAGAGGTCGATCTGACCTCATTTTTGGTCATGTGAGTTTCATCACCATGTGATAAAAATTGGTGCAAAGACAACACATTTCATTCAGGGATTTTTCACAAAATTTCATTTTTCTGCTGTCTGAAAAGCATCCATGAGGCACACCAATACAGGACTAATGTCTATAATTTCCCAAATCTGGGTCCCACATATATATATGGCAAATGTTTCCCTTTCCCTTTGATCTTTGTTATTATAAAATGTCAGTTCTACAGCTGTCACATGATCGCTCAACTTTTTCTCTTCTTCATTACAGAGGTCCTATGCACCTCAAATGATGTATTCTATATCCCAAATTCACAAGGCAATCTCGAAGCATATTCAAACTTATCTAAAAAGACCAATAAAGGGGAATAGATTTTTTTAGGGTTATAGAGGCTCATAAATTAGCATTTCTTAACAAATGTAATTTTTGGAGGGTGAATTTCATGGAAAGATGACATTCAATACATATCAAACACGAACCATTCCCTATCGACTAATTAACCCCTGAAAAATAATGGACTTTTTCTCATTTCAATGACTTAGGCAAATCCAAATGTGTCTTGAGGGGTGAATAGGTTAAGCTAGCTGTATAAAATAATGTGAATCATGTCAAGTCAGAAAGTTTTCTAACACAGTGATGTCACTACAGTTAAATATGTTTTGTGAGACCACTCTCAAAAGTTGTTACATGTCTTGAGCAACCACTTACAAACAACTACTGTAGAGTCTGTCTATAACAAATCGGCTTAGAGTGAATTCAGTGCTATAACAAAGAGGAATAAAATCCCCCAAAAGAATTGCCATTTATCTATTTATGTAGTAAATTCTGATGCTTAAAACACAGGATGCCTTCAACGAAGTCAAAAGTCAATCCCCTTTAACTTCATTATAGACCAACTGCACTGTAGCTAATACATTTTTCAACAAACCTCTTCTCGAAAACCATATGTTTTATATGACCAAAATCTTATGGCAGATAAGAGGATCTCTCTGAACAGATTTCTCATCATTATTTACAAATTTAACACTAGAAACTCATTATACTCAAAATTAAATATGTACATGATAAAGTTTCACTTTCACAACTAATTTTCAATTGACTTAGAGTTGAATATATCATCTATGACCAATCTTACCAACAGCCATCATAAATCTGAGGCATAAAACAATCTTAACATCAGATACTGTGTACTTGAACAATATTGAAACAAAATTAACAAACTATTTTCAGGCCTACTTTTACCACAGAGTTCCAGTAATCCCCAATACGGAATACATCTATCCTTAATGCACAGCTTCAAGGATAGAGCTTTCTCACTGCATGTGGCATTTTCCTAACATGTAATAAACATTCATTGAATTCTCAGCAAGAGTCCTTGTAATCCCCAATACAGAATCCTTGTAATCCCCAATACAGAATCGCTCTAATCCCTAATACAGAATCACTCTAATCCCTAATACAGAATCGCTCTAATCCCTAATACAGAATCGCTCTAATCCCCAATACAGAATTCCTCTAGAGCTTTCTCACTGCATGTGGCATTTTCCTAACATGTAATAAACATTCATTGAATTCTCAGCAAGAGTCCTTGTAATCCCCAATACAGAATCCCTCTAATCCCTAATACAGAATCGCTCTAATCCCCAATACAGAATCCCTC
>JACSZP010003096.1:0-13128 GCA_016161895.1 Pinna nobilis | reverse complement strand
GCTTTAAAATAATCAGAACTGTTGTTTATAACTTGCCGGAAATTTTCTTTATAGTAGATTGACATTTCTACACAAAGATTAAATTATTTGGAAATTAAAATTTTGTTTTAGTCTACAGTAGTACAGAAAAAATACTCGGCACGCGGACGAGTGCCTGATGAAATCCACTCGGCACTTTCAAAATTTCACTCGTCTGGACGAGTGGACGAGTGTTTTTTTTAAGCCCTGACATCGAGTTGCCATGTCCTGTTATTTTTGCGAGTGCTAGCGAAAGGCTAACAACACCGCTGTTGTCTGTTAGAATATCTTCCTTATCAAGACTTAATCTGGAGCAAAGATGATGAATAACAGTGAGGTGTTAACTCCACTTGGTAATTACTTTGAATAGGGCGACACGTGCAGTCATAGTGAGAACAATACCCGATATGGTGAAGGTGTGAAACTCGGTTGATTACACCCAAGCCAGTCGGAAGGGATTTATAGGCAAATTACTAATTAATGTGTCTGTTAAAAATTGGATTACATTAAGAATACTTCCTATAGGGGATGAAAAGAAAATAAAAAATTGCGGATGAGGCTTTTGACAATCAGAGAAAAGGGCATGGCGTTTTGTAAAAAGGGCATGGCGCAGCGCCATGCTAATCGGGCTTGGGGGAAAGGCTAGGCCTCAATACTTGACAACCTCAAGTTTAATTACGACGTATGTCATGTGTTGCAATGACCAGAATAAAGTTTTTGGACAACTAGAAGACATTTTACCTACCGGTACCGTACAGCTTCTCTAATAAACTACAGTATTCAATAAACATTCTTAATCTCTCTAATCACCAACACAATGAGAGGTCTGAATGTTTTGTTTAAGTGTTTTACAGTTAACCTTATCAAAACTAACAACCTCACACCTACCTGTCGATGGCTAATTAGTCGTTTGTGTGATCTCAGTGTTTTCCCTTCGTTTTATTTGAACAGGCTTGAAAATGAATTGAACAGCTCAAGAACAGGGGTCTTGGGCTTTTTTCCCCTCTAAAAGATGTTCAAACCTTAGATTTGAACCGGCCAGAAAATAGCTTGAAACGGTCAATTTGGCCGGCAGCCGGTTCTTAGGGAAAACACTGATCTTAAGACAAATAAATGACATGGTCGACATATTTAATCAAGGTTATGCAAATCTAGAAAATAAGTCATGTTGCAAATCATGAATTTTTGTTGCAACAAAATGTGACAGGTAGCGCGAGCTCTGTCATGTTATGTGCTACACTGGTTGAAATGAGATTTAGTCATTAGACTGTAGCCACTGTCTGCCTCATTTGATTTAAGCTTTTTAAGCAAAGGACTGGCTTGTGAATCTTTTTGTTTCTGCTTGGCATAGCAAACCAATTTTAATTTTTAGCGATATGCATAATGTTGATTATACATGTACTTACAAACTCAAGCGTCAGTTTGTACATTTCAGAGCATCATGACTGAGGTACAGACAACAGTAACTTATCCATCTCAAATAAACGGGAAAACTCATGATGAAAAACAGCCACAGGAAAACGGTTATCATAAATGTCCATTAAGGTAAGGATGGCTCTTGTCCAGTCTGCCATGTAAGAGACCATACTCTTTGTATTCCCTAAATAAAGGCTTCACACCCCTGAGGGATATATAGTGTGTAGGGGTGTGCGATATTACCGGTATATCAGTATATTGTATTTCCCATGGCGATAATATATTGGGATATCAACATCAGATATCGGTATTTAACGATATATCTATTACATAAGAATAACTTGCTGAAATCGTTTTGAAAAAGAACTGTCAAATTCCTGTGTCATTGGAATTCACAGGATACCAAATAAGATAACTAAATCATACAACCCAGGACGCATATATGCATATCCCTGGTGTACCATCTGTTGTGTCCGCTAAATAATGACAACAAATAATGACATGGTTTCACCCAAAGACTCCTCCTGGGTTCTCCTTGGTATTTGTGTTGGTTGCTGATTACCTTTAGTGAACATGAGAGATATGTATAATGTAAGTGTAAAAACTCATGAATACGCATGACTGAAATTAACCATTCACAATTTATGAGCTAATGAAGGCTTTAAAGGAGCCATAGTGCAAATTTTAGTGAGCAACCAATAGCATTGGCCTGGCTTATCTGTTAAGTTGAGTACCAAAGAAAATGCCATCAATCTATTACATGTACTGATGGCATTATCTACACATTGAAAAAATGGTACACAATTCATGATATTACTGTTATTACAATTATTTTACATTGCACCTATAATATGTGTGTGTGTACAAGTTCAGTCACACAATCAAGTACTGTAAATCTGGTTTTATTGGCGAGAATTTTATTTTCCCGTAATTACGCGAGAGCACTTACTCGCGGAAATAAAAGTCTTGCTAAATATACAAACTTTTAATTAAATGTTTAATACATCATAAACTTTGAATACTTAACAAGCAAACAAATAAAAATACAGGGCTCTAAGTGGCTTTTCAAATCTAGGCGCCAGCTGGGCCACCTATGATGAAAATCTAGGCGCCAAAAGAAAAATATAGGGGCCTCAAGTACAATGTACATGGTATATATCCGACCACTGACAAAAAAAAATACAATTTTTTTTTATAGATTTATTGCATAATTGGGGAAAAAAATTCTGGAGACTGTCTAAACAAAGAACCAATATGTTTATTATCTTGTATAAGTTAAGATGACGATGTGGATGAAATCTATAGACATCCATGATACATGTGTAAGTCTAGACTAAGAGTGGCAAATTATCAGTGTCATACTCAGCATGCCATCTTTTTATCTCTTTGAAGGTTACCATGGGCCGTTTTCTTATGCAACAGTTTAAACTTTAATGTTGTTCCCCCAGCAAATGGCGGCATTAAAAAGTGGCATTGACAGAATCCCCAAAGGGATTACCCACCCTTCGTAGATGAGTAATGTACATTTCGTACCTGAAGTGAAAGTGAAACTTCAAGACATTAGGCCTAGCTTCTGATCGTATTCTATCCATGACAAAGGACGTTTCAAGGATTCTTAGAAATGTCTAGTTCATGATTTCTGTAATTGTATTCATCAAGCCATTGTCTATTAACGTGATGTGCTCACAAACAGCTGTACTAGCATTGTGCCATTTTTACCTGATCACGATCACTTAGATGCTTGCAATCTTGATATATTTTTTATGCATTTCAAAACATTCACATGACCTTAGATCGGATACCGCTAAAAACGAGTCAGAAAACGGTCATGGACTAACTGATTCACGGAATAGTCCCTACGGAAAAGTTAGGCGCCAGCATGACGACCTTTTGACTAAAATATGGACGCCAATTACAATATTTGGTCGCCATGGCGACTAAAATAGTCGCCAATTAGAGCCCTGAAATATAATGTCACGGATAATTCCATGGCTACCGATTCGCCAAAATAAAGTTCCGTAAAAATTTATGGATTAACAGTTTAACCATTACCTGATTGGGTGAAATTGTCTGTGAGGGAGCCAGTTACGATGCTTTGAATATCAAATGACGACTCCACCATTCTGTGGAGATAACCTGCTGGCTAGGGATTTCAGCATGTTTGTAAATGTCATGGCTAACGAAGGATGTGAAAGGACAGAAATAACTAGACACGGCTCAGCTTGGACTGATATCTTAATCTTATACCCTCCAGTTTTATGGAGGGCTCACCACCACGAGGTCACAACTGCCAACTGGCCATATTTATGTTATAATTCTTAGTACATCTTGTTTTACCATTGTCTTTCAGGCATGATGAACAGAACTATTTAGAAGCCATACAACAAGTTATTGATCATGGAGTTCGTAAATCAAATCGTACTGGCACAGATACTCTATCTATATTTGGTATGCAGATGCGATACAATCTAAGAGAATGTAAGTGTAGAGTTTAATCTGTTTGTTTACCGGTTTATCATATTCTATTCTGTTTCAACCAAACACAGTCAGCCTGAACCCCTCCACCTCACACCTTTCCTGTAATGTGGTCTGTATTCAGGCTTTTTCTGTCAATTTTGGGAAAATACAATTGGCAACATAATTAGGAATTTCAATATGAATGGGGGTTGAATTGGGAAAACATTTTGCTTACCCTATGTCCTTTAATGCTTTACTATTGAAAATCTTTTTGGATGCATTTATGCTCTGTTTCACTATGAAATGCTGGTAAGACACAATCAAATATCAATTCAAGTAATTGGGGAAAATTTTGAGATGAAAAACATGTATTTTACATTGGGAATGGAAAGGCATGGTAATTTTTTAGTTTACAGGAATGCTCATGTTACCATAGATAGTGTTGAATCTAGAGCAACATAGCATGGCGCTGTGCCATGCCCTTTTCCTGAAACACCATGCCCTTTTTTGTCAGTGCCATGCCCTTTCCTATACCTATAATATGACCTCTAGGACTTATAGACTGAACAAGATAAAAATTATTAAATCTGTCTGTTTTTTAAGCAAAAGGTGTTCTACTATCATTCAATGAAAGGTATTTTAAATGAGTATGTGAGGATATAAAAGCACACATTAGTGTGCAGGTGCCCTCAAAACCAATTTTCACATGTTATAAGTGCCCTTTTGCATATGAAATTGTGTGCCCTTTTCAGTTCCGAGATTCAACACTAATAGAGTAATAGTCCATTATGACATTTTAATGGTAACACTGATAAATAGATTTCATAGATTTTGATACAGAGTTAGCAACAAATAGTATCATAGCATGGATTTTAGAGTGCCACGCAGTGCTCTAAGTAGCATTCCATTTTAGGTTGCCAGGTGGTGAATATTGTAGATTGTTGGTTGCATTTTCAAAATTTTCTTTGCCATTCACGAAAAATTAAGTCGCAGTGTTATTGATAGGATATAGTGGTTTCACCTCATTTCACTGGTTTGTACAATGTGGACATAAATCTATATAATGAAAGGGAATGACCCACTTATTTCATCCATTCAATTTTTATTCATTTCATAATCTCACTCAATTAGCCAAACATCATAATTCACTTTACGCGACATTAATTCCATGTGTCTAAAGATTCATACCATGAAAATTCTTGGAGGCATTTAGGCAAGTAGCTTCCCTTGTTTTTGCTACGTATACTGAGTATTCTCATCAGATACCAAAGATAAAGTCACACTCATCTGTTGGTTCTCGGTTATCAGAAGATGTGACCGAATCACTTGCCTTTGATGCTTTCATATTAGAAACCAGAGTAATTTTTGCTTTGAGCCAGCCATTGGTACTTAGATAGTTAAACTACGGATGTTACAAAGCAATGATGAATAATTTTAGTTGCAAATGTGACCATTTTGGTCGAAACTTAGAGCGCTGATACGTTAACAAGAACATAACATCTAGGATTATTCTTTTAACATTTCAGCGTTTCCATTGCTGACAACAAAGAGGGTTTTCTGGCGGGGAGTAGCAGAAGAACTGTTGTGGTTTGTGAACGGATGTACAAACGGCAAAGTTCTGAGTGACAAAGGAGTTCACATCTGGGATGCCAACGGATCCCGGGAATATCTGGACGGTCTAGGACTGTGTGACAGAGAGGAAGGTAGATTTGGTCATTACAAAGCATATCAGTATTCTGTTAACATGATTTTCATGCCCCTGCAACCATGAAAAATACTTATGCCAGTATAACTTTGCAAAAAAGTTGTTTGGACAGACAATCTGCATGTTAAAAACCCCTATGGAAATAGATAATCAATTTTGAGATGGAGAGAGTAACTTTATTAAGTATGATTTGTACACAGATTGTATGTTTTGGACAATAAAAGTGTTTTACATTAAGACCAGACTGTAAGTTAGCTGCTAAAACAATTTTTGTTGTAAAGTTCCTGCTCATTTTATGAAACATTAACAAGACACCTCTACTGCTGATCTTACTGATCTTACTTATCTTACTTATCTTACTGATCTTACTTATCTTACTTATCTTACTGATCTTACTTATCTTACTGATCTTACTTATCTTACTGATCTTACTGATCTTATATTGAAACATCGCTAAAGTCATATAACTTGGTTTATATCTTCATTCTCAGGTGACCTTGGCCCAGTTTATGGTTTCCAATGGCGACATTTTGGAGCAGAATACACAAACATGCATGCAGACTACTCAGGCAAGGGAGTTGACCAATTACAGGATGTCATCAACAAAATAAAAAATAATCCGGATGATCGGAGAATCATCATGTCAGCCTGGAATCCATCAGGTATCATGTGACACTTGGGTGCTCTGTTTGTGTCTTTGTTGTTAGTGTGTTTATCTTGTGATTGAGAGGTCAGAGGTTCTATCTGAGCCATGCTGCAGCTGGACATCTCTGTCTTTCTGATGAGAGGTCAGAGGTTCTATCTGAGCCATGCTGCAGCTGGACATCTCTCTCAAAAACTGAGGTCCTGTGTCACAATAAGTGTCAGAATGTTCAAGAACCTTTTCTGCTCTACAGCCATAAGTGCTGAGTGTAGACAAAATTTGTCTCCATATAAGTGAAATATTAATGAGTTGGACGTTAAACAACAATACCATACTATCAACTATGTTTCTTTGTGATGTTGAATGCCACTTTCAATCCTAACCCTCAACATTTCTTATATACTTGTACCATCTTATATCAGGGGGTTGGGAAGAGGGGTGATTTGATGGCTAAAATATTAGAGAATTGAGCGCTTAACCATTAATTCTCTCACTTCTGAACCGTGCAGATTATCAGTTGATCACATTTGACAGTTTGCCAGATAGTTATGGTACACTTGTATACTGGTTTTCTCTTCTATTAACAAATCCTGGCTGCCAACATATGACTGAATGATAGTCTAGTGTGGTGTCAAGTCAAAATAAAGAAGACAAGGCAAAACAACAGTGTGGGATGTAGTGCACATGTACTTAATAGACTGCCTCACACTAGACTCTGAAGATAAGCTGATCAGAAAAACTGAGGTATTGTGATGGATATGGTACTAACACTGATAGGGGACGCCATGGCTGAGTGGTTAGCAAGTTCGACTTTGAATTGAAGGGTCTAGGATTCGAATCCTTGCAGCGCCACACTGCGGTTGGCCGTCACTGTCTTTTGGATGAGATAGTAAAAACCGAGGTCCCGTGTCACAGTAGGTTTTGGAACGTTAAAGAACCCTCCCTGCTCTACAGCCATAAGTGCCAAGCATAGGGAAAATTTGTCGTCCTTAGTTGGCACACGGTAACATCTCAATATGAGTGAAAGATTCTTGAATGGGGCTTTGAACACCAATACAACAACTACAATGTAACACGGATAAAAAATCGACTGAGCATGGCTACATTAAGCAACAAGATTAAAATGGCCCAGGACCATAAAACTACTGTCTAACCTGTTTTAAGAGACCCTCCAAGGGAAGGAGCAAATAGGGTCACATATGACAGGTGGTCTCTTAATTCTGGTGTTTTATATAGGAAAAAAAGTTATTTTGTGAACCATACATTTAGGTCACATACATGTAAGACAGATTTTCCTTAAATTCAGAAGGTCCCTAAGGCAGGTTAGACTGTACTCTTAAAATTCTAATCTGATAATTCATCTTAATTTCACTTTTTGTCAATTAACTCAGTTGAGTAAATTCTGAATTTTTTAGGATGAAACTCGCTTGAAAACTTCTTTATCTTTATGACTGAGACTCATACTACTTTTATATTGCTACTAGGCATCTTGATAATTGATTTACTGTTCAGTATTGGTTACAGGACATGGGTCACCTTTTTACTTTCTTCATTTGTTTGTTATTTCAGATCTGGGGAAGATGGCCCTGCCACCATGCCATGCATTTGTGCAGTTTTACGTATGTAACGGTGAACTTTCTTGTCAGATGTATCAACGCTCAGCAGACATGGTTAGTAAAAAGGATAATGATAAGATCATGTAGGCCACTCACTCACTTTTGAGATCATCTTACTGTAAAAGTCATCAAAGTCCAGTCAGTTTGTCATTAGTCTATCATACCTCTCAGTTAAGATCAATTCTGACCAGCCACTGAAGTGTTCTTATCAACAAGGTTACACCATAATACTGAGGAATTACTGCAAATTTGAAAATTGTTCTAAGTCAGAAGTATAGTTTATCTAATATACAGATGACTAATAAAAAAGGGAAAAAAACCCTTGCTGTTAGGAAGTGTTAAATATAGATCTTATGTTTAATTCAGTGGGCTGCTAAGGCAGGTTAGACTACATGTATTTGATGTTCTCTAGCTGTATTTAGTGAAATCTCTATGTACATTTGTACAAAGTGAGGAATCGTGTGAGTTGTTAAAAACAAAACTAGGCACAAAGAGAAAGAGACATAAAAAGCAGGTGTAATTATCTGGTTTTACATAATAAGCTGGTGTAATTATCTGATTTTACATAATAAGCAGGTGTAATTATCTGATTTTACTTACAGGGACTGGGTGTGCCATTCAACATCGCCAGTTACTCCCTGTTGGTTTATATGATAGCCCATGTCACTGGGCTCAAGGTAGGTCCTGTTTGTTTTTTTGACTCTCAGTAAGCCTACATGATAATAAGAAATTTAAATTTATACCATGTAGTAGAAGTTTAAAAAAATCAAAATTTGCAACTTGATAGGAAGTTTGCAGGTACAATTTCTTTCTGAATTTTTTTTTTAAAAAAAGTTTAAACTTTATTAGGTCACCTGAGCCAAAGGCTTATGGTGACCTATTGCGATCATGTGGTGTCTGTTGGGGTTTGTCTGTTGTTAACTTTTCACATTTTTGACTTCTTTTCAAGAATCGCCAGTCAGATTTCAACCAAACTAGGTAGAAAGTAACCTCATATGAAGCTGCATAATGTTTGGGAACTAAAAGGGGCCAGCTCCCTAATTGTACCAATAAGGGGCGCTTTAAGTTCCATGGGGTATTATTTTATGGGATTTGTTTATTAAATCAAAAATATCTCAGAAACTATTGGATTTTTAATGTATGGTTACTGTTGTATAATTGTAGAAAGCAATTAGTTCTACCATCCTATGAATTTTCAAGGTCATGGGGTGTTTTGTAAATTCAAAATTTCAATTAAAGCCAAATATCTCAGAAACAATTGTATTTTCAATATATAGTTACGTTGTATAATTGTAGAGAGCAATGAGTTCTACCATCTTGGAAATAGTCAAGGTCATAGGCCCAAAGGCCAAGATCACAGAGCAATTTGAAATTTTTGAAGCCAAATATCTCAGAAACAATTAGATTTTCAATATATGGTTACGTTGCAAAATTGTAGAGAGCAATGAGATGTACCATCGGGGAAAGTGTCAAGGTTACAGAGCATTTTGAAAGTTTCAAAGCCAAATATCTCAGAAACAACTGGATTTTCAGTATATAGTTACGGCTGCATAATTGTAGAGAGCAATTAGTTCTACCATCATTGAAATAGTCATGGTTGTGGAGTCAAGGATCAAGGCCACAGAGCAATTTGAAATTTTTTAAGCCAAATATCTCCGAAACTTGGATTTTCAATATAAGGTTATTGTTGCATAGTTGTAGAGAGCAATGAGTTGTACCATCGGGGAAAGTATCAAGGTCATGGGGTCAAATGTCAAAGTCTCAGGGCAATTTGAAATTTTTAAAGCCAAATATCTAAGACACTTGGATTTTCAATATATGGTTACTGCCACATAATTGTATAGAGTGATGAGGTCTTCTATTTTAAAAAGTTTCGAGGTTGTAATGTCAGAGGTTAAGGCCACATAACAATTTGAAATATTCAAAGCCAAATATTAAAAAAAAAATAATGATGAATTGATTTTCAGTACATAAATGCATTATTGTAGATATCAATGATTCTGCCAAAGATCAAGATCACAGAGCAATTTGAAATTCTGGGAGAAATCTGACCAAATTGTTCCACATATTTTTCATTGGCCTTTTTTCAAATTTTATTTGGCTAAAACTACTTTATTTAAAAACTTTCTGATATACATATTTGAGTAAAGAGGACAAAATTCATCAGGGTTCCTTGTTTGCTTATTGCATCATGTTTGCTCAGGTGACTGTTAAGGTCCATTGGGCCTCTTGCAATGATAAACAAACAAGTTCAAATAGCTTATGTTAATTTCTCTCGTTGGCTCTGATGTTGGCATGCTTTGTGGGTCCTCATTGCAAGAGGAAACTGGAGTGCCTAGAGAAAACCCACGTGTCAGAGCTGGCGACCACTATACCATCTCACATACTACCTTGAAACACTACACACACCTTACACTATAGATCCGAGTATCAAACCTGGGTCATATTGGTGAGAAGCAAGTGAGCTAACCACTGCGCTACTCGTACACACAACCTCTGTGACACTGAAAAGCATAAGAGTATCCTTCTCACTGAGGTTAAGTGCCTTTAAGTTCCTCATCGTACAATTTTAAGAAAGAGTTAATCCGACACTAAATGCGTTGTTCTTGTAGAAGTTTTGAGTATGTGTTGCTTGCTGTATGTTTTGTATGTTAAGTCATGAGTTGTTTATCTTTTATCTTTTGTATTCATTTCTTTTTTATGTTTGCAGCCAGGAGATTTCATACACACACTTGGAGATGCTCATGTGTATGTAAATCATGTAGAACCACTTAGAGAGCAGGTAAGTAATACTGGACAAAGTAAAGAAACGAGGTAGAAGTATCATATCAGGTGTTTTTATCCCCAGTGACCGCTCAACCCCACCCCAAATATACACCATGGTATCAGCTTATAAAAGAATGAAACTTCATCAGTGAAGAGATAAGTGTACAAAACAAAAAAAAAAACAACATTGTATCTGTCTGTCTGTCCATCATCAAATATTATATCCCCTGCTATGTAGCATCCTGCCAGGTGTTACAACTCTTCACGAAAAACAGTTAGTTTAGGTAAAACATAACAGTGTGAGGTATCACTTCTACTGTAAACCTGGTTTTATTCGCGAGAATTTTATTTTCGCGTTCTCACGCGAGAGCACTTACTCACGAAAATAAAAGTCTCGCTTACTATACAAACCCGAAATAAAATGCTCAATGCAACATAAACTTAGAATACTTAACAAGCTACCATGCGAAAATTTAGTGTCGCGAACAATTGCATGGCTACCGATTCGCCAAAATAAAGTTACGCGAAAATTTCTGGATTTACAGTATGTGGTGTCATTATCAAACTGCTAACATGAGTGCTGTGCATGGATAACTGTACTTTTTTGTCAAGGTTATTGTAGTTAAATGGTACCATAAGGTCAGACTTAATATGAATGTTTCCCCATTCATCTGAGCACTGGGTAGGTAGGTAGATGTTCTTACTATGGGTACTTAAACGTACAATACCATGAATGTGCTTATAATAAGGATAAGTTATTCCTTGATACACACTACGTTATTTTCTGAGAAAAAATAACATGAAATAGAACATAACATTCATTTATCGACAACTTATCACTTATTGCATATTTGTTCTACTTTTTCTTTGATTCAAAAGTGTGCCTAAGTAAACTCAGGAGACCTATTGCAATCCATTCTCGTCAGTCGTCATCCGTAGTGCGTACAGTTTTAACGTTTTTTACTTCTTCTCAGAAAATAGTTGGCCAGTTTCAACCAAATTTGCCAGGGATCAACATTGGGCAATGCAACCTCAAGTTTGTTCAAACCATCCCCCAGAATCCAAAACTGGGCCTTCCTGGGCCCAAATAGGTTCAAATTTTGCAACTTTAAAAGATTTCTGTAATTTAGTATCCTTTTTGGGTGTAGATTCAAGGATGTTCATAAGAAAGGCCCTGGGGTCATTTTTGGCCCTGCCCTTGGGTCATTTTTGGTCTCGCTCTGGGGTTAATCATTTGCCCTAGGGTTACTATAGGATTTCACATTTTAGGCTTTTCAGGAACCATTGGGTCAATTTTTAAACCAAATTCATTACTCAGGTGAACGTTAAGGCCCCTTGGGCCTCTTGCTTTTTGTATAGAAACCTGTAACGGACTAACATCTTTTTTTTCCTAAATAAAAAAAAAAATTCACACAAGGGAAGCCAATAGAATTATGATGAGTAGGGACTATCTTTTGGGATTGCTCACATTAGGGGAAACATTTATAATTTGAATTAGGCCTAACTGCTTGTCTTACAACATTTATATAATTCTAGTCTCCTTTGTATTTTACAGCTGAAGAGAGAACCTCGCCCGTTTCCAACGCTGAAGATCAAGAGAACAGTGGAAAACATTTCAGACTTTAAATTTGAGGACTTTGAAATCGAGGGCTACAAGCCTCATCCAAAAATTTCAATGGAGATGGCGGTTTAACAGTGTAGAAGTGTGTATCTTTCACATGATGTCATGATATCGTCCACTGATTGACCACTCGCCCAATAACTGACAGTGTTCATTAGAAACCACAGGTGCTCAGTGTTTATTGAGTTTCTTTGCAATATTTCCATTATTTTAGTGTTCTGTGGAAACTTATTCAAAGGAGTGCATTATTTATTAAGTTTTTTTGCCTTGTTTTTATGCCGCCATCATTCAGGGCATATATACTTTGTCTGTTCTCTGATATTACAGAACTTGATGATCTTTATTTCCCAGTATTAAGGGATTAGGCTACTATATTTCTCCTTTCACATGACAAGATTTATACTATAGTGCTAAATTGTTACTTTATGACCTTGACCTTAAAGTTTTTAAGTAAGGATGTATCATTGGTTCATTAACTCTACTGTTACATTATATCTATTGGGCTTCTGTGGCCAGATGGTTAGAGCATTAAACCATTCAGTCTATCAGCTCTCGTCAGAAACCTACTCGCTGGATTCTTAGTTTATTATGCCAGAAGTTTGACAGTTTACTTGCAAAAGGCTGGATACATGCATAACAGGTCCCCTCTTCCATCAATAAAAAGTGCCCTTTACCATAGGACAAATGGATTATTGGGTTTGGAATAAAACAAAAACAAACTAACACATCTTGTTAATCTATAGATTTTTTTTTTAAGATACCTAGCATGTTTTCAACACTTATATTGTCGGATAACCTAAGTCTGTGATAACCCGAAGACCGTGATATTTCAAAACTTCAAGTGGGGTAAAATCCGTAGTGATTCTATCACCAAGTGGTGTAAAAT
>JACSZP010003093.1:966-14171 GCA_016161895.1 Pinna nobilis | reverse complement strand
TTTGTTTATTGACCACAGGTAATTATTATTTGTTACAGAGATTGTGTTTTCTTAACAATTTACGCTTGGTGGTTTTGAAAATTGGTTGATTGGTCAGTCATTCACTGTCCGGATTATTGGGACAAAATACAATGTAATATTAATGTCTGTTGTAAAAACTCACTGTCCGGATCTGGAATTTGAAAATCTGGATCAATGATACAAAATAACACTTGAAAATTCTGTCCCCAACAAATTTCTTCCAGAAGGTGAAGCGTCCGGATTATTGGCGTCCAGATTAATGAGGCTCGACTGTATGTCAATATCATTATGAAGACATTGAGAATTTACTCAATCTTTTGAAGAAAAAAACTTAGACATAAAATTTCCCCAGACATTGGCATTATTTTTGTCTTACCGAAATGTTTCATTTCTAGTATTAATACCATTACCTAAAACAGAAAAGAGAAACTTATTACAGAAAACACAGTGATTAAACAGAGATATGATACAAAAGTGTATGACATTCTACAAAATATTTTGAGTGGAATATTTCTTGTGTTATAGCATCCTCATCATTTGATAGAATCACTGATGAACACTCACTGAGTCAGTATCTGAAGGAACAGGAGGAGAAAGAGATGAAGTCAGCCCTTAGTAAGTTAGTTTTGTTAAGTTGTTGTTGCAAGAATCAATCACTTATATGGAGATATTGATGTAAGCAGGTGAAGGCTGTGTTTGGTCTATACTCAGTACTCATGGCCGTTGAACAGTGGGGCTCTTTAAAGACCAATATCCACTCTGACACAGGTCTTCAGTTTCACTGTTTCATCTGTAGGACAGCAACAACATCAGCCATCTCTGCTGTTCAGATTTGATCTAACAGCCTCATAATCTGAAGACAAACACGTTAACCACAGAGTCACAGCTTCTCTCTGCTTTAAGTTTATTGATGTTTTTTCACCACATTCAAAATCATTTCAGTTACATCACGGCAGTATCAAGTTGATGTAGGCTTCATAAATTCTGATCTGTGCCTAGGACAGTATCCTATGCACCGAGGGTTAGAGCTAATTCTTTACATGAAATAATGGTTTCTCCCAAATTCCCTGAGATATCTTAGGAGGAAGTGTCAAATGATAAATCGATCATCCACAGGGGGGTGGATGATAAACTACACGCGCCGTACCGGAAATGACGGGGAAGTGACGTAACGCCGTGAGCTTTTTTTTAAAAATAGATCAACTCTCTGAAAAAGATTAATATATGGGAGAAAAATAATCAATCTCTATTGCCCGATGATGACTGAGAAATCCACTAACCCTTGTGTCAAGTTAACTGGTCCATGTCTCGACAAGCAGTGACATGGACTCAGTTAACTTGACACTCGGGTTAGTGGATTTCTCTATCATCACCGGGCAATGGAGATAGATTCTATTAATCACTGTCTCACTGACGAACATACAACCTCTGAGTTATGACGTGTATACTTTCTTTCTTTGATATTTGATGTACTTTTTTATGTTTTTAGGTTCCCCAGAGATGTCCAGTTCTGCAGGCTCATCATTTTGGAGCTATGGCAGAACCGCTTTGGACTACACTCACACGATGCGTAAATATGTGTACCAGGTGGCCAGTAGATCACCCCACTCTCCAACAACTCGCAGCAATGATATTGACCAGTCATCTACATTTGGAGGAGAGGATGTAAGTAGCACATCCATCTACCATCAAACCAATCATTATACAGTCTAACCTGTTTTAAGGAGGGAAGGAGCAAAAAGGGTCACATATGACAGGTTGTCTCTTAATTCAGGTGATTTATATAGAAAAATGTCATTTTAGGAACCATAAATTTAGGTCACATAAGACAGGTTTTCCTTTAATTTAGTGGGTCGCCAAGGCAGGTTAGACTGTATTGCATGAGACACTTTTTGTTGATCATGAAGTTGTGGGTTTGAATCTACGCAGTGCTGCAGTTAGCTGTCCCTATCCTTCAGACAAGACAGTAAAACCGTTATATTAGATGTCTGCATCACCATATAAGTGAAAGTGAAATGCACTTTTTGAAGATGGCCTTCTTAGACAGGTGCCCTTTATGACAGATAATCTTTCAAGGCAGGTTTGACTTTGTCTCCATTCTCTTATTGCAGGTATGGTTGAAAAGAAATGTGACTGAAGATGATTTGTTCCTATGGATTGAAAGACTCAGAAAGGTGAGCCTTGTTTAATTCAGCCATCGTTAAAGCCATCCAAAAATGAATTGTTGGTTTGCTGTAAAACGTCCCTGTGTCAAGACCCTGTGACTCAAATATTTTTATTGCCATTCTGGGAATTTTTTTTAACCAGTCTCCCAATGTATTTTTCCCTGTTGCCTATATTGTACATGCATGTTTAAGGTACAGTCCTCCAAAAAAAGGGAAAATATTCATCCTCTTACAGTAAAGCCCGAATCACATAACAGCAAGCCAACAATTTTTAAAAGTTGGATATATGTGTGTTTTGATTGGTTACTTGAAGAATATCAGATAAAGGCCTGTCTGCCCTGTGTCTGTCTGTCTGTCTGCTGTAGTTTTGTTTAGGTTATAAATTGCAAATCCCTTAACCAATTAACTTCTTACTAGTTGGAAATATTGAATGCTGTAGTCATGACTTTGACCCAAAGTTGGTACATTTTACCTCAAATGACAGGTCACAGTGCATGTGGTGGATATACCGTTGCCAGGGCCATAACTTTTTATACCTTTGTTGTTTTTTAATTCTGTTTCATGGAATTGTTGCCTATGACTTAAGGTTGTATCATTATTTTGCAGTGGTTAAGTCAGACAGTGGTTGCTAAACTAGCTCAAGAAATAGACAGAGTGAATGCCACACTTAGACGCATAGGATCGGAGGAGACAGAGATCGGAGGTATAAACACATTATTGATTTTAGGCCTTTGAGATGATTTTATGCACCAGTAATAAACATTTTGCCTCGGGTGTTTTATTGGACTGCATAACATTAACCCTGGTCATTTCATTTGAATGAGATGGAATAGTGCTCTTATACCTTATATTTGTATTCTTTGTGACAAGACCTTCCTTAAGACTCCTTGGTTAATACGTTTGCCTTCAGACTGTGAAACTATTGATTTGAATCTTACAAGCAAAAGTGGCTGGCTTTTCTTGCCCTTTGAATGTGTCATGTAAAAGTACCATCACTGCTTTTTGCCAGGGTTACCTAGTTACACCAAATGAAGTTCTAAAAATTAAATTCCCATATTACTATTTCTGAAAAACTACTGAAGAGATTTTACTCAAATCTTGCATGGATGTTCCCCTTTGGACATAGTTTTGCATTCCAAATTTTGAGATTGTTCAGAAAAAAAAATCGGGGCTCTTAAGGGCTTGAAATCAAATTAGATGGCAGTTATCTAAGACATGGAGAAACTTAAGAGTAAGAAGGAAAAAGATACGTCTGTTATTGGTCTGTTGAAAAGCGTATAATGGTGGGTGTCAAGATCCTGCTAGAATTTCTTGTTACTTTTGAATACATGTACATGTATTTTACTGTGGTGAGAATGAATGTTTATTTTTATGTTTAGCTGTTGCTCTGGTAGCTATGATTTTCAGTACATTTTCAAATGTATGAATTTTTTCCTTACAGAGGTGGGGATATCAACGCTGAACCACATCATATCCACCAAAGGTCCTTATGTCCCAACACTAAATGCCGTTGTTCCATATTTAGACGTCTCCTCTAATCAAGAGTACTTGGTGAAGAGAATTTTGGGTAACCATGCACATTTACTTTTAAAACTTATACTTTTACTAATGAAGTGTATACTGACCATCCTTTTTTATACCCTTGTAAACAGAAATAATCTGTCAGTTTGTTCACAAACCTTAACCTTGGTCATAACTTTTGAATATAGCGTGGTAAGGCTTTCATATTTCACTTGGTTAAGTCTCCTAACAAGATTTTCGTTTGATAACAAAGATTTTGACCTCCTGTCTTAACCTTGGAGTTTGTCCTGCTTTTGAGAAACTTAGATTTTTCATTGCTTTGCCACTGATTAGCAGAATTTGTGTTCTACAAATATGTTGTGTTCATCTTGAATTATTGAAGGTTCATTTGACCTTTACCCTCTATTTCTTTTTCTTTAACATCATATTTAGCAGAATTTCAATTAAAGGTTTATTCACAAATATTGGTATATTTCAGAATTAGGTAATGATGGTTGTTTGGCAGAATACATATGGAAGAGTGGTGGCAATTATGGTAAACCTTGGGGTGAACATCTTCCTACAGATGCTGGGGTGAGTACTTAAATATCTGTTTCTCTTCAACTTTCTCACAATATTTCTCTCTCTCTCTCTTTGATATCTCTAATATCTCTAAATTTAACAGAACATGACCTCAGCAGAGTTACATCATATCCCCTGTACCATTTGTTTTCTTACATCTAGTCAGCATGAACCTTTGTTGATTATGTGAGAATGTTTGTCAGATTACTTGCAGAAGGTCGCTACTCTCTTCCTGGGCACATTTGTAACTGGATTCTCTCCTCTCACCGAGAAAAAAACCTGATCTCTACTATATAACTGGAAGACTGTTGATTGTGGCTTGATGTAAAAACAAACGAAACTGAGCCTTGCTCTGCAACTTACTAGATAAATGGTGGCATGAACAATTCTAATTAAATATTGTTTGTCTCGCTGATTTCTGCTGTGACCTTTGTTGTGATGCTTGAAATTAATATTATGAAATTGGTATTTAATTAAATCTGTAGTAGGCCCACAGACCTTTCAATCTATGCTAAGCACAAAACTGATATGGCAGTGTTCAGGTTATTGTGGTTGTACTCATTATGTTATAATGCCCTTGTAGTTTGAGATTTTGGGCATGTGGTCTATTTGGCAAATATTCTGACATTATCAATGAATGTTCTAGGAAGGCTTGAATCCACACTGGTTTGTTTATCCAAAAACAATTTCAATATGTTCATCATATGAGTTGTTAGAGATAGACCTAACCTATTCCTAAAGACAAAACCTGCCATTTTGTACCAAAAATTGTTCCCCTTTTGACCTTGACTTTGAAGTATGACTTTGTTTGAGATAGATACTGTTTCTTATTGATTACTTTATGTGGGCCATCAGTGTTTCACGTTCACATCTTGATTTAATATTTAAGCATTGATTCTATATTTTTTCCAGTTCAGTGTGAAATGACTTAAATGAAGACTGTTCACACTGTGTAATTTGCAAAAGTGTGCAGTCTTCATTCAGGTCATTTCGATGTGAACTGAAAAAAATATAGAATCAATGCTTATAATTAAATTTTGGTAATAACTTTTGTTAAAACGTTTATTTATCTTTCTATCGAAATATTATAATCAAACAGTCGCACATTAATTGTGTCATTATGACAACTGCCGACATCACTGCATTTTGTTTGCATGATGTAATATACAACTTTAAGGGGCGTGGCTTAATTAGCATTCAGGTCATTGAAGTATGAACTGAGTGTTTCTGGATTATTAACCAATGAAATCCTCGGAACTTTATGAAATTTAATTATTTCAGCTTGTGATGCATCTGTTCTGTACATACATGGATTCCCGACTTCCTGCTCACCCAAAGTATCCTGATGGAAAGACATTCACCTCACAACATTTTGTCAAAACACCTGACAAACCAAGTAAGAGTCGACAATCTTTTTTAGATAATTACCATTATTTCCCTCATACATAGTTATTTTGGAATACTGTCAGAATTTTACTACAGATTTGCACTTTTTTCAGTGTGTAAGTCGGTCTCACTTCAGTATTCCATTCTTTTTGGGGGGGATGGGGGATATGGTGACGCCAAAGCAGTACCCTCAAAATACCTTTTCATGTTAATGCAATTCTAGTGTCGGACTTCTTAGTGGCTTACTTTTTAGGAATGATAATAGTTTTTAATGTTGAAATGGGTGTACTTGAAAGTTTGTAGTTATAATTTATATCCTAAAGTAAACATGTACAAGTGATTTTACAGATTTATTTGTAATACGGGTTATTACCGTCAGCGGAACTCTTCAGATTAAAGGCGCGTTTAGCCTAAGTATCGGGACAATGTGTCGACAAACACACAGAATAGAAGACTATTACAATAACTTATGATCGAGTTCAATCATTTAAACTATACATTTGAAGTATAAAGCCTTTATTCATTGCAATGATAAAGAAAAGAACTTGTTAGAGTGTGTGAGGGCTCAATTTCAACTTGACGAACAATAAAAGTCACTCCGAATATCCGCTGCAGAATGATGAGTCCAACGCGCCTAGCTGAATTTTGACGATTTTTGCACATATTTTCAAACTCGGATAATTAAGAAATTTGATAAAATTGTCATTTCTACTATAACCACCGTTAAATTGCAAAACATCTTCCTAGCATGTTTAGGCTCATTAAACGTTGTCGATTCATACATGCATGGCCTTGTTAACATCATTGGTTTATTGACACGTCACTCCTCTGAATGTCCCGAAAGTATCGCGTTGTCTGGCGAGACATTTCTTTTCTTATATTATGCGTACAAGAGTTCCCAAAGAGCGGTATCTCTGTCATAATGGTAATAAGATCTATTGAGTATCATTGCCTTCAAAAATGAATTATAAAAGTTCTTTAATAGATAAAAAGTTTCACAAGGAAGGAAACTGAATTAAGACTTTCCTATTGCAAAATTTGTACTTTGTATATTTGAAGATGTGTTTTTCACTTCAGATCTGGAAAAAGAAGACACTCTATGTATATACCAGACTCACATAAATCCTCCACATTTTCAAGTTGTCATTGGGAAATCTGTTCTTAATTTACCTAAGGTGAGTATGCTCAGTATTAAAGAATGTCAATATAACACAAAATTGTATCTCCTAAGAAATTGAATTAGATGCAATGGTAAGGTTTATCAGCTGTTTGTTTTGTTTTGCTTTGTTTTGTTTTAAGCCACACTTGACAAACTTTCTGTCATATGGTGGTGGCCAGATTTTATTGTTGGAGGAGAGATCCTGGTTACAAATGAACCTTGGAAGGGGCCACCAGCCTTCCACAAGTAACTGGCAAAACTTTCTCACAAACTCAACTTAGGTTCTAGAAGGTCTTAAACCCATTGATTACAGGAGGTTAGAGACCAAATGGTTTAAAGTGTAATGCTCAAACCATTTGGCCACAGAGATTTTATTACCCTTTACTGTTCAGGGAATCACTTGTTTTGCTTTACAAATATTCTGAGAAGTGTGATAATCCAATGCTGGGGTGCATTTTTAAAATTTAGCTGTAAATTGCTTACCTTGAAAGACTGAGTCGGGTATGAGGATATTTCCTTATAAAATTTAGTATTAAAAAGAAGGATTTTTGTTTATATTGTAATGTTTTGTTTATGCAGTGGAACTTTTATTTTTATTAAATTAATTGTTTCAGAGTCCACCTATTGGTAACAAACAACTAATCAATTGTGTTAGTGAAATCTTTTTTAAGGGAACATTTGTCTTGAAGGAAAAATTTCCATTACTTTCACCTTGGTCTGTAAATGCAGGTTCAAGGGTGATGGTGTTTTTATTTTACATTTGTAGGGCAGAAATAATATGTTCCAAGCAATACTACTATTTCTTCACCATGTGAAGACCAAAGAATATGGGATGTTAGGGTAAGTAACCACTCTCTCTCTCTCTCTCTCTCTCTCTCTCTCTCTCTCTCTCTAAAAATGATACATTAATTAGATTTGGTGTGAGTAGAAATACAGCATTACCTTTTAGTGAAGAGATATGGCAAGGTAATTTTCGTGATTCGATTACTAATATTTGATTTGCAAAAAACTATTAATAGATACAGTAGAGTTGGTCTATAATGAATTGGCATAAAGCGAATTCAGTGCTATAACGAAGAGGAATAAAATCCCCCCAAAATTACTATTTATCTATACATGTAGTAAATTCTGATGCTTAAAACAAAGGATGCCTATAACAAAGTCAAAAGTCAATCCCCATTGACTTTGTATTATGTGTGTTTATCTTCAGACGTGTGAGGGTATAGGCTAGAGCCTCCTTGTTTGTAGTGACTTGTTTTTCTTCTCCTATGGGCACAATAGTACAAAGTGAGATCCTCTGTCACAGCAGGCAGGTTAAAGTATTCTCAATGCTCCATGGCAACCCTTTCATTACCCCCACAGACCATAATGGACTGGTCTAAGACAATTGAAAAGAGCATACCATTCTTATACTTTGGGTTGATAGGGTCAATGTACTAAGCATAGGCTAAAACTATAGCCCTTCATTGTCAATCTTTGACATCTCCATATGAGTGAAACTTGATGAGAGGAACTATATATAGATTTAAATAGTTGCATTTCTTTTTTTCCAGACGAGTGAATCTAGGGATGTCAGGAGTAAATTCATTATGGATATTTGACTGACAGGATTGTATAGGTTGTACAGAATGAAGTGGATATGTGAAAGACAAAACTGTAAGGCAGCTATGTGCCATAAATAGTTCATGTAAAGAGAATTGTAAATATGAGATACTCAATTGACACAGCATGTCTGTGGATGGAGAATTTGTTATCCAAGTGAAATCTACCCCCAAATCCAGTCATGAGAGACTCCATTGTCATTAGATAGTATTATCTTGAAATATCTCTTAAAAGCAGAATATAAATCTGTGTTTGTCCTTTTAGAGAGATTATTGTGGAGAGAGCACTTGGCTTCAGAGACCATACATTTGTGACAGTTGATGTGGTCTGTCATAATATGTTCTACTGTATCCATGACTAGAGAGGAACATTGTGGTGAATCTATCTATGATTGTAAATTGGTGTCTTTTTCAGCATTTGTGTAGTGTTCTCAGAGGGGCACCTGATAGAGGAACTTTTGTGATAATCATTGCAACAATACTTTGTATTTCTATCTATGAAAAAGAGGACTGAACAGTGTTATGAAAGGATTCCCTGCGACACCTCGGATTTGTGAATGGCTCCATGAAGGAAAGTCTGGGTTTAGATCGGACATAATGTTTGATAATTTAATCATGGCAGAGTATTAAAAAACTTCATAAGTAATTTTCATACTCGGTTATCTGTCATGAAACAAAATTTGAAAAAAAGATCAAATGTATATAATGTGATTTACTTTTCAACTTGATCAGTTGAGGTCATTTCCTTCACATTTTTTTAAATTTTGGAATGACTTACTAAACAGTGTAGATAAAATTCAGTAAGGTTGTTAATGTTCTATCGGGGTAGCCTTACCATTCATGTGGAAACTTGTAGCATAAAATTATCAGTTGTAAATATGTTTGTGTACTTGAAAATTTTAGTTTGAATTAAAAAATGTCCAATATTGATGAAAATAGAAATTTCTTTGAATGAATAACACTTTAAAATTTGATTTTATTCTGCAAAATTATGAGCCTCACAAAAAAAAGAAAATGTCATTTAGTCAACACATTTGCTAACTGATCCTTTTAAATGTGATTGCATTTGATGTAGAGTTAGAGAGCCCGTATTTTTTATAGCCATGTCTTTAAGCTCCAAAGTATTATTAAGATTCATCGCAAGACAAATATTCATATGAACTCTCTTTTGGTTTCATCATTTCATTTTTTTTTTCATGATAAATTTTGCATGCAGAAAGTTTTTTTTAAAGGAAGGTTTCATTTAGCATCTTTATTTAAAGGCAGGTCCAGTATCATCATATAATTGACTTTTTCTAAACTTTTGAATTAGAATTGGAGAAGTCCTTACCAATTTGCATAACAAATTCAATTAAGTTAATTTCATCAGTGGAATTAGTGGAACTTGAAGTTCTGATGAAAAGTTTACTATAGTATATTAAGATACCACTAGTATGTCAAACATACAGTTTTCATTTTGTTTCAGCTTGTTGAATAAAGATTAATATTGCTACAATAAGAACAGATTTTGTATGTTTTCTGTTTGTTCGTGTTCTCAGTGCTTATGTCTTAATCAGAATTTGTTATACAAATTAGGATGTGATTATAAGAAACATAAAAAAGGTCATCATTTTCTTCTCAGGCTTGTCACCCGATTTCAGACATGAAAACCAAGATTTTTTTTTATGTCAGCAAGGTCAAATAATGGAGATGGACTGGAAAGATTGCTTTTCTAAACGTTTGTACTATTTTTAAGTAATAAACTATCTCCTTTCATATTTTGAATGGGTGAAATAGACCTCTTTCTGATTGTGTGTTACAAACTTTGTCAATTTAGAAAATCAAGCTCGCATAAAAAGGGAAAGATTTATGTCGGGGTGATAAGGGATGACTCTCTGAGCAGTCCGGATATTAATTTGCAAAATGGTTACCATGATTTTGTAAAAAAATAAATAAATAAAAAAAAAAAAAACAAGAATAATAACGAACAAAAGTACTTTTTCACATTTATATTTTAATAATATTTGCAAGATATTATATATTTTATTTTATAACAACCCCTTGCAAAGAAGACAATCTTTTGCAGGGGAGATAGGATATTTTTTGTTCTTGCAGTACTATTCCCCATTTAAAATGTGATGTTATCTACCTTGTTCTTAAAAAAAATCATTTCATGGGACTAAAGAGCAGATAAAGGATTGGTTTAATTATGACACCATAAAAAAGTGATGTCTTGCACTGTTGAATTTCACCATCATCCATGCCATTTAGCACCTGGATGTGATGTTAACCCTGGTGAAAAGTCTCAAAACAGGGGAGATAACACATGAAGGAAAGGCTAATACAAACTTCCTTAGCTGAATTTCACTTAAAATCACAATAATTCACATCTCTGGTTGGTTATCAGTTTTCAGTAACCTGCTTTAAGAGACTGTCCAAGGGAAGGAGCAAAAAGAGTCAAACAAACATGCTCTTGTTATTGTGAACAATTTTATTAAAGGCCACTGGGTATTAATTTACCACCAATCCATTTGCTACTATCAAGGTAAATGTATAAACATCTAAACAGAAGCAATCATTATAATCTATGCTATTTGTCATTGATCAACATAGGAGCTGTCCTGTTTCTTGTAACATATGTTCATAGTATTGACCTTGAGCTCTCTTGGTATCTTATGATATTGTTAGCTCTGTAACAGAAGGATCTGTATTGATTTTATGAAGACACCAGCTGTACAGAGATATGAGCATATTACTCCAATGAATTACCGGACAATTATCTATTCATAGATGTATTACCATCAAAGATTGAATTTTTTATCAACATCTATAGATAGGTTTCAATAGCATCAATTTTCATGGAGACATTTCTCTTTGTCAGCCATCTTTGGGGTCCATGAAGAATATTTTCTGCATAAACCAACCAAATTACTGATGCTATTTCTGCTTACTGGGGTTGAATATTTACTATGCTGACACAATTCATTAAATCCCCTCCCTTACACACATACTTGCATTGGGTCGAAAATAAGACAAACTTTGTCATATAAATCCTTCAAATTTGGCATAACAATGCACAAAAAAAAAACTCCATCCTGACCCCAAACATGGCCGACAAAGGGAAATAACGCTAAGAAAATTGATGCTAATGCAACCTATCTATTCTTCCAGGTCTTACCTCCTCTTTAAACTACCAGCATAAAAATACAATGTAACTGGTATATAACAACCTCCTTAGGGGCACCAGAAAACTTCTGTAATAGGGAGATGGTATTTAAATAGAAACTGTACGATATTAATTTTTACATTCAAGGCTCACTTTCCCACATGCCATCCCGTATAAAATTATAAAAAGTCTTTTTTGTTGTTGTTACTCTTATAGCTTTAATGAAAATGAATCAACACAGAAAAAAAAACAACAATAATGAAAATAAAAATAAACAAAATAAAATAAATAATAAAAAAAAAAAAACCCATCGCGTCGCACCGTCGGTTCATACTGCGACTACCACACCGTCAGGAGCAGGGGAACCCCGGTGCGCCCCGATGATTTTAGCAAATAAAGTATTCAGCATAACTACTAGTCATGTTGAATATTTTATTTGCTAAAATAAGATATATCAGAAAGGACAGTACTTTCTAGATTCAATATTTCTTTAAAGACATTTTATCAATGTGTGTATTAAAGTCAAATATAGGTATGAGTTTGTATATTATATATGAAATATAGGCATGAAGAGATCCGTAAAAGCTCGTAACTCTAAATTATTTCCCTAGATTTCTAAATCGGTCAAAAGTAAGAAAGTCGAACAAAATTCCGAATATTGAATTAGGTTGTGATTAAAATGAAACAATGAGAGAGAGAGTTTCTATGTCATTTTAGCACTCTCATCCCGTAATAGGAGCGCCATGGGTCAGTGGATAACCTCTTCAACTTCTGGTCGTGAGGTCATAGGTTCGAAGCATTTTAAAAAAATGAGTATGTGCAACGTAACAAAGTGTGTGTGTGTGTGTGTGTGTGTGAGAGAGAGAGAGAGAGAGAGAGGAGAACGGTACAAGTATAAGTAACAAGTAATGCATGTAATGGTGCGAGTAGATGTTGGTGTGCGACGATTTGTTTGTTTGTTTATTTTTTTTTATTAGATTTGATTACTTTAGTTTTCTTTTTCCTTAACGTGTGTTCTCGTGATTTTTGTTAATCTGTCAGCATTATGCTATGTTACATGCATCAGTTAGCAATATAAATATTTAAAAGATACCCCCAGTCATGAGAGGATCTAGAGGGGTGCCGGACGCCCCTCCCCCCCTGGAATTTGCAAAGTATATACCAATATTGGTCAATTATGCGCAGATTCTCATTTTAACAGGGTCAAGTTTTTCCTTTTTACAAGTTGGACACCCTCCCCCAGGAAAACACCGACCCCCTGGAAAAAAATCCTGGACCCGCGCATGCCAGTGCAATTTGCAGTGTAAACCATAATGATTTATGAAAAAAAGACTGTTGCTACATTTGTACTCCAAGTAATGAGGACAGAATCAAATCACTTAATTATGTATTTCATACCCTCCCCTTTAGTTCTGTGTATGATAATTGGTCATTGATGCTTAGATGCTAATGGTGGTGGTTGTCCCTGTCTTTCGGATGAGACAGTAAAAATCGAGGTCCCGTGTCACAGTAGGTGTTAGCACGTTAAAGATCCCTCCCTGCTCTATGGCCAGCAGTGTCGAGAGTAGGCAAAATTTGTCGCCCTTCACCGGCACACGGTGACGTCTCCATATGAGTGAAATATTCTTGAGTGGGGTGTTAAACAA
>JACSZP010003081.1:10588-23131 GCA_016161895.1 Pinna nobilis | reverse complement strand
GATTCGCAGTCGAACATGTTAACCACTCGGCCACGGAGGCCCCGGTTCCAGTATTAATTAATATACTGACATAACTAAAATGAACAAAAATCTGTGAATATATGTTTTGAGCATTGAATGTCTTGGTATTTACAAACTGATATCATTATTACAAAATAAGGAACACATGTACACATCCAGCCATTGGCTAGGAAGTAAAATGCAACCAAAATCAAATCAAACTTCCTAATTTTTTTGTCAAACTTACTGACATCATATGCAATCATAGCCATCCATGTTTGAGAGTCATACAGTACATACATGTATTAAGTGTAAACAAATTTATTCAGATTGCATTACATTTCCTTTGTTTGTTTTCTCCTTCTTTTACATATTCATACTAATACAACCCTAACCAGATTTTCACATTTTAAAATACAACAAGTACCAGTACGTCACACATCACTTATTCAACAACAAACAAAATATATCAACATTTAACCTTCATGCAAATTCACACCTGCTAAATCACACCTTTCTCTACAGCAGTAATGCAATTTTAATTTACAGCTGGACCTACTTCAGTTATTAAGTCTTAGCAAATATAAATGTACAACTGTAGATGTTTCAGTTTACACTTGGTGTCCTTGACTATAACATGTATCCATCAAAAATTGTCTCATTGGGGTATGTGTATGTATCTTGTATAGCCTTGACCTTGATTTTTCTACATATAGGTCTAAAGCAATAACATTTCATTCCTTTGCTAGTTAAAATATACATAAATTTCATCGTTTAAATTTAATCACCAAAACATTTCAAACCAATATGTACATGTATTTACATCTCATATACCAAATTGTAACTCTAAATCCTTCAAATGTATGCAAAAATTTACTTGCTATGTTAAAGTACAGTAAAAACTGTTGTAGTGAACTGTAGAACACCTGTGTATAAAGACCACTTGGTCGCAAAGACCATATTTTCTGTTTCTAATGGAACCATTTGTGTACAAATCAACTTCTATAATGGCCATTTCCCTGTAAAGACCAGTTTTCTTGTGTCCCTAATGTGTTTTATCATTTATCAGTTGTTTGTATTGTTTGTTCCCACTCAATAATTTTTAATTTCTATAGAAACATCACAAATGTCGGTATACCTGTAAATATGGCCTATGCATGGCACTTATGACCATTGAGCAGTGAGGGTTCTTTCAAGTGTCAACACTTGCCGGGTACCTTCTATTTCTTGTTCTGGCTATACCTAGAAGCTTCTATTGTTGCTAAGACTCTTAGCATTTGAGATAGAGCACTTTGGTACCTCATCAAAACAACATTTACAAAGAGCTGTTTGTGAGTAAAACTACAAACAACAAATGACAAGCCGCTGAGGTTACAAATGTATGTTATATCCATAGCACACCATCTGTTAAATGATGTGTAATAATCCATACATGTATTTGTCAACAGACAGTCTACCATATACCATAAATGCAGTTGTTACATCATATATATACCTGTACATTGAAGCATGTCAGAAAGGGACATAAACACAATGATGATATAAATTTAATGCCATAATTCTATCAGCAATATACTAGATCAATGGATACAAAATAAAGACATCCCACCATACTGGATTAAGGATCCATGTCAAGGGCATGTAGAAAATATCTACATACTTGATTACCAGTACGTAGTCTGATATAGTCCGTACATGTATACACTGTGCAGAAAAGAATCAATCACCCTATATTATTCAGGTCCATGTGAAGGTCATTTAATTTTTGGACAAATGTCTCAAAGGTCAAACGACATGTCTGTGAAAAAGGACTACCCACACAATCTGACAGAAATGTAAGTTTTTGTAAAAAAGGTCAAAGATCAAAGTCAAGAAGTGAAAAGAACGGTCATGTAAAAAGGTATGGCCAAGGTTAAAGTTTTTCAGACGAACAAACCGACTGACATCACTATGTCAAGGTCACAATTTTAACACATGAAAAATAATTAGATGTGTCAGAACTCAAATATCCCACTGGCAGTACATTGTAAGGTTTAAAACTAAATTCTGTTAAGGTATCTAAATCTAAAGGGAATAACTCTGCCATAGACAAACTGGCCCCTCCTAAATATGAACTTGACCTGTGTATTCTCTTAGCAGATCTATATTTAAAAATCATGACTCAAAATGTCAATGTATTACTAGGAAAACTAATGGAAACTGAATTTTGATGATGGTATATGGGATTAACTGTGTGAATGTGGGTAACTTCATTTCTCCCTATTCGATACATGGAGGGGCAAACAAAAGAAATAATGATACAGATGAGTCAAAACATTATTTATGTCAAACATACACACAACCCCCCACCAGCACCATAGTTTCACACTATATGAGTCTAAGGGACAAAACTCTCCAAAATTTATTCAAACCCCTATCCAAATTCAAACTTTACTTTCATATGCTGATAACAGATCTGTATACCAAATTTCAATTCAAAATGTTAATGTACGACTGAGATAATGAATGGAAACTAAGTCACATGTGTGAAAGTGTTGTTGTTTAACGTCCCACTCAAGAATATTTCACTCATATGGTGATGTCACCGTGTGCAGGTTTGGGTGCTAAATTTTGCTTATGCTTGGCGCTGCTGTCCGAAGAGTATGGAGGGTTCTTTAACGTGCCAACACCTACTGTAACATGGGACCTCGGTTTTTACTGTCTCATCTGAAAGACAGGGACCGATTTGAACCCTTGATCCTTCGACTTTAAGTCAATCACGTTAACCACTTGGCCATCAGCCCCAGCTGTTGATATCACCGGCAATTGACATGTCAAATGAATACATGTACAACTTCCCTATTTTATTGTTCTGAAATAAAATATTGAACCTTGACTGTCTTTATATACTGTACATGTACGTGTAGGTAGTTTTCCCAAGCAAGCAACAAATGAATCATTTAAAAATCCTTAGATATAACAAAATCATATTCAAAGTAATCTATTGCAGCTCTAAGTAAGTATTTTGCAAAAATAAATTATGTTCTATTAAACAAAAACTATGATAAAATGGGGAATGTTAAAAAAATCAATATTTCCTGGCTGATTTTCCCTTCAAAATGCATGGTATGTTTATATTGTTCTCTCTACAAGATTACTGCGCCTAGGGATTATTTACTAATACTAGTTCAGCTTCTCTTTCACACAAAAGTATTAAGAATTAATCGTCTAATATTGATATTTCATTTTCTTTAGATTTCCATTATCATTTTATCTATACATGTATATGAAAAAAAGAACCAATAGAAATTCCACTTACAAATCACATGCTTTCATATGCTGTAATGAGATGCTATAAATAGAACTGAGCTATGAGGAAAATGAAGCTTTATTGATCGGAATGTTATGTTAGCACAGTATAGATTTTCCACTGGTTTCATATATGGCATATTGAACATTAACTTTATGTTTCTTGTGTGTTGTTGTTCCTTTAAGACTGGTGAATTTACAAAAATAGATAATACATTTGAGACAATGAAAAACCTAAGCAGATCATAATGATATGTTATTAAAACAATTCCTTTAGAAAAATAAATTTTTTTATCAATTAAGTAAAATCAAATAAATGATCTGATTTTTTTTTCAAGTGGGGTGTGGGTGTCAAGCCCATTCTTTCAATTTAATCCATAAGAGAATTTATAAATTGATTGAAAATTATTATTCATAAATAAATTATGATGTTATGGCTGCCAGAAAATGTAATCAATGGCCAAACAATAAAAACACAAATGAAACAAAATTTTGAAATGATTTAAATTAATAAATAAAATATTGTAAATCAAGTATCACATTTATATATTTGGACATTTCACTTAAAAGTATAAACTCGAAACAAATAATTTGAAATACATACACACACACACATACTACTTACACATGAATACATAAGAATAAACTATTTATCAGCTTTCATTGATTAAATTGACCTTCAGTTTTGTTTGTTTTGTTTTATGCCACACTCCATCCTTCAGTCATGTGGTGGCTACCAGTTTTCATTGGTGGAGAGAGAGGACCCAGTTACAAATCTGAGAAGTCTGAAGAGACAAACAGCCTTCTACAAGTAGACTGTTGAAGCTGTTCCAAAAGACCTTTGCACCAAGAAAATGTGGTTACAGACAGGTCTTAAGAATTATTAAATAATTGTTTTTTCCTGAAGTGGTCTCTCCAAACAAATTCAAGTTTCATTGATATTTAAATGTACCACTGTAATAGAACCCTCCCCCCNNNNGTCCAGAAATAGAATGTTAAGTGATAGCAAAACAAGGAAAAAAATAATAACAAATCATAACAAACATAACACCAATACAAATGATAATTCAGACATCTCAAGTATTTTCTTAATTGACCTAGATTTCCTAGCAGGCATTATAGTGTACAAACGGAAATCAATATATATATTTTTTTAAATCCAAGGGGCATAACTCTGCCAAGAAGTATTTTCTGATGTGGACATACTGCTAATTGAGTCATGCAATTTGCAAAGATAGGCAAAAAGTTGCATTTATGAATGTATGATTATAGTAATATTTCTTTAAATTCACTAACAAAAATAATGATTTTAATTTTGCAGTTTTCAGCCCTAAAACTTAATTTGAATTGATAAAGAATTTTTTTTTCTTACACGACAAATCTGAATATGATTTAAATAGAACTGGTTTATTTCCCTAAATTTTTTCAAAGTAGTTTTATTTATTCATTTTAAGAAAAAAATATTGTCAAGAATTTTTTTAATTTCAGAACTTGTCAAGGTCACTATGATCATATGTACTTTTATGAATAATATTTCTACATACTAAAAACAATAAATTTTATAAACAACATGACTGTTAAAGAACAGAGAAGATGAAATATATTGTTGACTTTTATATAACTTTAAATGATAATTTATTTATTTTGGAAATTTTTCCCTTCTGTTTATCTCCCTTGGAATTATTTTTTACCTGTAATATAAGGGCAGGTCACAGGTTTTCATTAATTCAGGACTACATTAAAGCTGAGAAAGTCAAATTAGGACTTAAAACAAATGCAAAATTCACTTGCATAAAATTAGAAATGAGCCCAAAAATTGTAAATAATTTTAAAAAACAACTTATGTTCTAAATTGTTAAGAACATTGTACATATTTGTACAGATCATTGACAAGTTCCATTTTATGATATACATGAATGTATAAGGGACTGGGTTAAGTCAAATATTTTCAAATGGCCTAATTCCTGAGTAAAAACTATGTTTTGTTCTGAACATACTTCAAATAAAATAACTTGATAACTTGCACAAGCAAGTACTGCCTGCTTGCCACATTCTGTAAATATTATGAAAGGCTAAACATGCAGTCTGTTTCCTTTTAACTTTTAATTGTCTTAGAATACATTTTCGTTTACACTTTAAAGACAATCAAAATAAAGAGATTATATCATTTTATTTTAGTTATAAAATACATATCTAACAAAATGGAAATTCTGAAACACGTGTACATTTTCCCTCATGTAGCGGAATGTTCATAGCACGGAAACATTCTTCTCATGACCTGTATGCCTGATTTAGCTGAAACTCGCAAATGGCGGTTTTATAAAGCAAACGAAAAAATCCACTGTGCATTTGGCAAAAAATAAAATGGACTAATTATTTCCTAATTTTGATACAAAATGTAATTATACATCGATATATTTCATTGAAATGGTTCATAATAGTTTATTAAATTTTAATTTAATCCGTACGACTTTTGCCTCGTTTTCGCATCAAAATTATGCTGCTCGCCAGGGACATGGAAATAAACCTCAAAACTAAAATAGAAAAGTTCCTTCAAAAATAACGTAAAAATTGATAAAATAAAAACAATATGACAAAATTGAATTTTTCTGTTTGTTTCACGCATTACCACAAAACAGTCGTCTGATCAAGACGTAAAAGTGTTAAAACTGACATTCGTTCTCCTTTCTTTTTTGAACGAGGAACGCAAGCAAAAACGAAAAGTTGCTACTCTCACGACTTAAACATCGAAAAAGATCACTAAAAACAACAAGAACGCCTGTAAAACTCTAACGGAAGTGAAAAACAAATTTATTAGTAAACATAAACATGTTTAAATATATCTGAAAGACATTTTTCTTCATAGAAAATAACAATTTCATGTGAATCTTACCACCTGATTTAGCAAGAAAACGCCATTGCCGTCAATATGTGCGGTGGGAGGTAATTTCATTCACCCCCAGTGTATTGCCATTACAAGCTGCGAGTAGAATTTTTTCTTTCGGAATGCCTCGCGCTTTTACACCGACAATCAGGGAAAATATCCAATGTTGTACTGACGTGTTTACATTTTTAATATCATTAATTTTCTATTTCTATCGATGTTAACTCCACCGTGCTATTAGACACAAAAAATAAAAAATTATCAAAATAATAAAATAATGATTCACACGGCTGATTAAAACCCCAGTTGTGTACGTAAATCCGTGACGTCACTGGATGTTATTGTTTTGGTTTTTCTCACCACCTCAGTTGCTGATCAGGAAAAGCCATTAGATTCTCTTACGACCGTCGACACCTATGTAAATAATTTGGTAAACTAGTCGAATGCAAAATTGTTTTGATGCTTTGCTTTATCTTTTGTGGCAAACTGTGAATTAATGACAATGCTTGTGTAACTGCAAGGTTGAAACAGCTGATATCAAGAATTGTGGACAGTGCTCGAATGTCATTGTCCTGTTTTGGAAAAAAAGAAGTTTTAAAGAATACATTATTCTTTGTAATACATATAAGTAATGCTTAGTTTTGTAATTAAATTTCGTCTTTACTTTTATTGCAATGTTTTGTGACATGTCGACTGACGAAAGAGCACGANNACATCCATTATACCATATTAATGTACACATTCCATACCAATGTTAAAGCAACCAATATAAGTTAATAAGATCACTCCACATTTAAGTTTAGTAGGTGCTAATACACAGGGGCCTACACAATTTACTAATGTTCCATTCAGCAATATGAGGTGATATTGGTTACTGGTATTTTGGCAAGAAGATGTACTTTATCTATCAATGTATCAACAAACATTTTCCTGTAAAGTTTACATTTCAAAATTTTGTAATTTGATTAATAAAAGGTTGCAAGATTCCAAAGTTCTAAATAGAAGGTACTATTTCACCAATATTTCTTGTGAAACACTGGACATCTGCACATTTGGACTTCATACTTGCAAAGTCTCCCCTTTCAGTAGCAAGGCTCCTTATTTTCTATGTGAAATTTTGATAAATTTTAATGAAACAACACGTCTTCCTCATGAAAACCTCAACTTTTCCTATCCATTCTTAGTAAAATTTAGAGCCCCCCATAACTTTTGTTCAAGGTTGGCAAATCTGGGACTTTACAGAGAATGGGAAAAGAAAATTATACTGAGTGATGACTCATATCAAGATAACTTCATTGTGAAACCTTAGTGATCAAATCAGAGCTTTGTCTCTTTTTNNTCTTTTTATGACTATTCCTTTTCCCTATAAGTCTGATTATCTCCCCTGTTTAGTCACTTATGGCCAGGATTGAGTCACTTCTAGGGGGTTACATGGTATTGATGTTGGCAAAATTTAACAGTTTAAGACATTACTTTATTATGAGGCCATTATAATCAAGTGGTCAACTTCTATACAGTTAGACAGCACCAGGAAGTTATGTTTGCTTTTGAAGGACAAGGGAGATAACCTCACATTTCAAAGAGGAAATTTCTGAGATGTACATTTTCACACTTAATGTGTAGGATTCTTCATAATTCTAATTTTGGCTAACACAAGTTTTGGACTTTTCAACACAAATTTTACAGTAGTTGATCTAAAATGAAATTCAACCTTGCACTTCCCTTTTGGTAACCTTAGGGGCTAAAACAAATACATTTTGTTATTGTTATTACTCCATTACCACAGGTCATATCAATACCTATGTATTCAATGTAAATTAATGTCTAGTTTGTGAAAAAGAAATTTTGTTGATTAGACTACTGGAAGCAATTTCCTTATTTCTCTCTATGTAAATCTTTTCATCAATGCTCCTTTTGAGCCAATTATACATGTAGACCATCAGACTTTACAAAAGGATTCAGTGTAACATGTTGTTCGTCTGATATGAAATTTTAATATGAAATTCTCAAAACTAGATCTAACCCATAGAGGCCATTTTAGAAACTCATTATAAATCTTGTTATCACTACTGCTCTTACTCAAGAAGTCATAACAACACAGGGCTAATGAGAAAAGGGAGCATTTATTAGGAATAGAGTGTTATAAGGATATGTACATGTATGGTTTATGAAAAATGTTGAAATTGAAAACTTGCTGTTGTAGTCTTTACAGGTAAGTTTGTCACCTCTAAAATTAACCTTTTGACCTTTCAGAAAGCATCACATCATGGGTGGTGCTGTGAGTACTGGTGAAGATAACGATGAGTTAGTGGATAACCTGGTGGATGCAGACTACATCAAGTCATTGCTAGTGGAGAAGGTGTTCCGAGCGGTGGACAGAGCCACTTATTACTTAGCGGAACACAGAGGCAATGCTTATAAAGATCTGGCCTGGAAACATGGACATTTGCATTTATCTGCCCCCTGTATTTATTCCGAGGTTATGGAATCTCTGCAGCTGGAACCAAGTTTGTCATTCCTGAATCTTGGATCTGGAACTGGCTACCTAAGTACAATGGTTGGATTAATTCTGGGTAAGTTCTATTACATCATTAGCTGTGACCTTTCTCATATATATATAGTTGTCAGAGTAAGTATGAGATAAGTCACTAGCCAGATGAAAACTTATATTTTACACTGCATGTCATGTAAAATAATCAATTCTTTAGAAGTTCTGGATCACCATTGATTGATCGGCTGAATTGTTGTTTAACGTCCCACTTGAGAATCTTTCACTTATATGGAGCCTATGCTAAGCACTTGTGGCTATGGCCAGAGAGGGTTTTTTAACATGCCGACAGTTAATGCTACATGGGACCTCAGTTTTTACTCTCTCATCCAAAGTCCGGGAACAGCCAACTGCAGTGCAGCATGGATTCAATCCCACGACCTCACGGTCAGAAGGCAAACACACTATCCACTGGGCCACAACAACCTGTCCGGGTTACTATAACTAGTTTTTCGTCTGTCTGGTTTTTTTTCAAGGCTCAAATTATGACCACAATTTTCAAATAGTCAGTGATATGATTTTCATAATTCATATACTAAATGTATGTAATTTTTATGACATGGCCTTTCATTTCTGACCAAGGCTTAAACCATGTAACCTTGACATTTTTTTGAAAGACTTAAACTTTGATAACTATCTTTTGAATGGTATGTAAAATCATGGCTTTCCTATTTCATATGTTAATTTCTTTAGACAAGACATCCCGTTAAATACCGTTTTTGCCTTGGCCTTAATGTTTGATGTAATGTTATGATGAGTATCATTTTGCTGTCATGCTTTCGGGCCAGGTGAGCTATTGCCATCACTTGGCATCCATCCTCGTCGGTGTCGGCATTAACTTTATTACAAAAATCTTCTCCTCTGAAACCACCATGGCATTTTGAGCCAGACTTGGCCTGGTTGGTCCTTGGGTGGTCCCCATTCAAAATTGTGTCGGACATCCCCACCTACCGACCAAGATGGCGGCCATTGCTAAAAGTAGAAATTTCTTCAAATGGCTGTAACTTTCTTATTTAAAGTCAGAATGTCTTCAAATTTGGTATGTAGAATTAAATTTATGAGCTTTTAAATACACTTATATCTCACATGTTTTTAAATGAAAATTAGACTTTTGGTAATTCTGACATATTTATGCAAATAAGGCATACATATGCAAAAAATATTCAAAAATCTTCTTGTCAGAAACTAGAAGCCCTATAACGATGAAACTTTGCCTAATAAGTCCTCAGGTGTTCCCCTCTCAAGATTGTTTCTGGCATTCCCACCCACCATCCAATATAGCCGCTATTGCTAAAAATAGAAATTTCTTCAAATGGCTATATTTACTTTATTTAAAGTCAGAATGTCTTCAAATTTGGTATGCAGAACTGAAATGATGAGGATTTAAATGATTTTTTAAATGAAAATTAAACTTTTGGTAATTCTGACATATTTATGCAAATAAGGCATAAATATGCAAAAAAATATTCAAAAATCTTCTTGTCAGAAATTAGAAGCCCAATAACAATGAAACTTTGCCTGATTAGTCCTTAGGTGGTCCCCTCTAAAATTGTGTCTGGCATCCCCACCCACCATCCAAGATGGCTGCCATTGCTAAAAATAGAAATTTCGTCAAATGGCTAAAACTACTATATCTAAAGTCAGAATGTCTTCAAATTTGGTATGTAGAACTGAATTTATGAGCTTTTAAATATATATTTGGGATTGTAATGATCATTGAACTTTTGTCAGTTCTGACTGATTTATGCAAATCAGGCTTGTATGAATATGCAAGGAAATATTCAAAATTATAATGAAAATTTTCCTTATTAGTCCTTGAAAACTGAAGAATTTTTCAACATGCAACATGCTACACTGCTGGCTTTAGGTTTTCCAGGTGAGCAATTCAGGCTCTTTAGAGCCTCTATTGTTTGTATTCTTATTATATAGTCTTATATTATATACCTATCAATATTCAGAGTTTTGATACTGTCAATTTCACACAGTGTGATCTGCCTTTCCAGATCACCACACTTCCGTTTTCTGAATCCATATCACCCCTCTCTGAAACAGATGATTTGGTAAACAAATCAGCACTACTTTCCCCATGGTAACAAAAATGGAAATTACCATGATCAATGAACATAATTCCATATTTGGACAGTTGATATTTTTCTGCACAATGATCCATTGCATTGAAAATGATGATTCTAATAACTGTTGTCACTTGACTGAATAACTTCCTTGTCAAAAAGTTAATGCGTTTTAAAAATAGTTTGTGTTCAATGAATTTTTTTCAGATGTTTAGTTTGTTATTTTTCATTTAATACAAATGGGTTAATAATAAATTTATTGTTATAAGAGCAACTTGATCTTAAGAGCAGGTTCATGTCTTGTTGACAGGGGCAGATCCTAAGATCAAACCTGATGTGATCCAGCTCTTAGAACCAAGTTACTTTTATGATAATACATGTATGAATATATACATTTACATATACATGTACATATTGTATTTTCAGGATCCTATGGAGTGAATCATGGTGTTGAACTTCACTCTGATGTTGTTGACTATGCAAGAGAAAGGTTGGAAGAATTTCGCCAGAAGTGCAACAACTTTGACGATTTTGATTTTTGTGAGCCGATATTTGTGACAGGCAACTGTCTGCAGCTGTCGACAAGCTGTCATCTTTATGACAGGGTATACTGTGGTGCATCGTGCCCTCCAGAACATGAAAATTACATGAAAAACTTGATCAAAGTTGGTGGGATCCTGGTAATGCCTCTCAATGACCAGGTATGCAGTTCACAATTTATCTTGTAGGCTAAATTTCAGATGTGTTCAATTCCAGGTCATGATAAATGCCAGTCTTTGGAGCAGGAGGCTGAATTTGTTCATTCACTCATTGTATTGCATTTAAACTGAAAGTTGTGTATCATTCAGATGGGATCTTTTAAACTTCAGCAGATCCATGTCCCAGAAGGAATTGTTGAGCCATCCTTTAAAAATTGTTGATTTATTATAATGTAGCTCAGAATTTTTACCAAGACTTGGTAGTTACATGTAGGATTTAAAAAAAAGATGTAAGCTATATGTATAGCACGTAAAAAAAGAAGCAATTGGAAATTATTAGAAGACTGATGTAAAAAAATATTGGCATAACTCCAGTTATGGCAATAAATAAAATTTAGTGGCACAGGTTTTTGAATGAGTATAATTGGGTTAAAGTAAATCAACAATTCTTTTTATGGATGTCCTTACATTATCACATATCCCTCACTGTTTATTGGCTTTGATTGCTTAGCATACACCAATATCTAAATCTTATACGTGAAATATTGTTAAGTTGAAAGTTAAGTAATTGTTACATAGGTAAAGATATAAACTTTTCAAAAGTATATTAAACTTGTACATATACTAAGTACAGTGGAGCCTCACTGATATGATCAGGTAAAAAGCTAACAGAACTTGTTCTGATTAGCTAGATGGTCTCTTTTGTCAGGTTCAAGTCACCTGAATGGTCACACACACACTGAAATATGACAATCTTTATAAGGGCATTTCCTAAATGAGATGGTGTTGAATTTGCATTCAGTTTAGTTCAATCATAATCGTAAAATTCTATTCAGTTCTGAGATGGTCTTGAGATGCCATTTAGTATGATGAAATCTCTCTTTAAAATGGGTATTTTCAGAAAGATATAACAAAAGTTCTGTACAAAGTGTAAAGTGGCCATCTCATAATTTCTAAATATCCCCATTTTACTAAAGCTTTTAACTTTTCATTTTAGCTTGTACAGGTTCGAAGGACAGGGGAGACAACTTGGGAGTCCAAGAGTGTAATGTC
>JACSZP010003079.1:0-10277 GCA_016161895.1 Pinna nobilis | reverse complement strand
GAATTTTTGGCAGACATTGTAATTAACACATGTTTATTTAGCAATCAAAGGCGACGACAGTGTTATATTATTACAGAATATTTATTCAAATGATGAGCGATGAGAACAGTGTCCGAAAATGGGAGTGAATTAGAGGGTTTGGGAGGTTCAGTTGGATATTAATCTCATTTTTGAAAACTCGAAGTCTCGAAAACTCGAAGTTTATCAGTGGTCCCGAGCACTTTGAGTTTTCGAGATTCAACTGTATTATATATTTACCTGACAGTCCTGAACATCCTGAGTTCCTACATTACCTGGAAGTGACCTGAGGTTATTATCACCAAATCCAAAAGACCCTCTGTAATTGACTGTTGGAAACAACGGAACAAATTCAAGGTTTTAAAATTTGAATGAAAAAAATAATCTTCTATTCAGCATAGATCTAATCCTAATTTGACTGATCATTGTCAAATTATAGTTGGCCAAATAAATGCATTAAACGAAAACTGGCAAAAATCTTCTATGATAAACCAGTATTGAAGTAAATTATGATTTATAACAAGTCAGATACATATTTCCATACTCCTAAATAAATAAGGCATGTCTCCTTATTTGTCTACTTTGTAGCTTTGACTTATAAATGTATAGTACAAACTTGTCAACAAACACCCTCACACAGCCTGCACTAAGCTCCACCACAAATTAAAGGCACTCAGAAAAGGGAGAAAAGGGACCATCTCACAGACAAAAATATTTCATTTGGTGTCTTGAGTGGTCTTGATAACATGTTTCCACTGTACTTTTAACACTGGGAATTTAGTAAAATTTACCTTCAATGCTATTAAAATGTTCATTACCAGTTTTTACAGAAGATTGCATCTCTAAGTTAAAATTACATTATCAGGAAAATTTGCTAAGAAAAAATTTCTGCATATTGTGAATTAGAATTCTGAAAATATGCCCAATCTTTATAAGAATATGTGTCTGCTTTTTGCTCTATTTGAGTAAAATGCAAATAACAGAAAAATTACAGATGACATATACAGTGGAACCTCGCTTAGAGACCACCTCACTTAGGATACCACCTCACAAATTAGCCAGTCACTTGGTTGGTCTTAATAGCAAGGTTCCATTTTAACTCTGTTTCACAGAATAATTCACACTTACTTTGGAGAACAGCGAATCCACACTGACAGTAGCAGGCACTGAATAAGAGGAAATCTGTGGTCAATACTGAGTGGGGACCACCTGTAATCGAAAGATGCATAAAAGTAGAGAAACCATAGGTATTGTTTGGTGATGCATCCTAGGTGGGGGCCATCTGTTATGTATTGATTGCAGTGAGGCAACAACAAGAGCCTCTCTGAGGCACATCATATGCCCGTCGCAAATTTTGTTACAGTGAAAATAAAAACAACAAATTTGTGTGTTCCAGACAAAGGAAAAAAAATCATTTTTAACAAAGGACAATATCTCTGTAAAAATTGCAGCTAGAGTTACAGTTCTTGGACACTGCCAGCGCCTTGTGATGGTTTTTGATGTGTATGAAGTTTCATGAATCTATCATGCACGGTTTCAGAGTTATGCTCCAGACAAAAAAAGTTAACGGACAGACGGAGGGACGGACGGACAACCCATACCATAATACGTCCCGTCATTCTACGGGCGTATAAAAAGGGCTTATTTGGTGGTGAACACTGAACAGCAACCACCTGCAATCTAGATAAGACTGGACGGTAGGTTGCACTGTTGTTAAACATCCCACTCAAAAATCTTTTACTTATATGGAGTTCTGACAATTACATGTGTGTATTATTATGTCAGAGTTTGTCAGTATACCATCTAAAAATCTAGTTTCATCTGTCAATTAGTCAATCAGTTTAGGCAACTGACTTCTGTCAATTATTATTACAATAGACAGAGTTCGTCAGTGTAATGAATTACTGTTTACTGTCCCACTCAAGGATCTTTCAGTTATATTGAGATGTCACCATTTGCCAGTGAAGGGAGAAAAAATTTGCCATGCTCAGCACTTACGGCTGTAGATCAAGGAGGGTTCTTAAACATGCCGACGTCTAATGTGACCCAAGACCTAGGTTTTTACTCTCTCCTCTGAATGACGAGGACAACCAACCACAGAGCGGCTTGGATTCCAACCCACGACCTCATGATAAGAAAATGGACATGCTAGCAACTAGGTTGTGGCAGCCCAGAGAGAGGTAAAGGAGTTATTTGGGGGTGATTTCTGCTAAGACTGGTTGATTGTTTAACGACCCACTCCCACTCAATTTTTTAGTAATACGCTGCCACTTGTCCAATTCTAATAACTGATGTTTGCTTAAAATACCAAAAGAATAACAAGAGGCCCAAATGGGCCTATAACGCTCACCTGAGTAATACGAGCATAAAGAGGGATTAAAGACATTAGCTGAAAACTCACAATGCATTCAGCCCTTCTGAAGGAGAAGTTTCTCAAAGGAGGGAACCCATCCAAACCTATTTGACCCCACCCCTTTTCCATCCCTGGATGGATCCAACCGGAAAACAACAACACTTGTAAGAGACTATGAGTTCTTCAAACCTGCCAAGTTTCATCAAAATCCTTACAGTGGTTCTGAAGAAGTTGAAAATGTGAAAAGTTTACGGACGGACGACAGACGGATGGACAGTTGATGGACGGTGCGCTATGACTATAGCTCACTTGAGCCTTCAGCTCAGGTGAGCTAAAATAATTATTTTGGCAAACATGGTTCCAAAAAAATTACCATGAGGAAAAACAATAAGAGGAGGTTTTGGAGTTACTGAAGTCTTTGGCATCAGTAAAACTGCTTCATAATCCAGGGCTCCTGAAATAAAGAAAGGAAAACAAAATTACATGTATTGTGTGTTCATGCATGTCCATGAATAAATGTAATGTCTTATGTGGAATCTATGCACAGTAAAATCAATGTCTGTCCATGAAATATAACTATATGCCAAAGTAAATTTAAGTACAATTGTACCAAATTCCTAGTGAAATGTAACTCATCTCTATACTACTCAATAGCTTATAAAATAAAATTGAAAAATCCATTCATTTTTAGCCGTTTCAACTTCAAGCCTACATTGACAATAGAAATGTCAGAAATGCTTTGGTATTGTCATTCACTACCCAAACTTAGAGCATTTCAGAGCAAGTAGTCTACAAAAATGTCAAATTAAAAGTCTAATTTCTGTTGATTTTTGTAATGTCACCAACAAAGATCATGCATGTACCAGGTAGTACAAGTGCTAGCACTTGAGAATTTACGTAAGTCTGAGAATTTAACTCTAGCTAATCCAGAATTCTGATTGACTGAGACGCTGTGGTTGAGTAAAGTCCCATACCTCAGTAAAGTCCATGAGATTGTGCATGTCAAATCTCAATGACCTTGGCCTTTGACCTACGTCAATATTAATTTCAGAGCTCCCTACATCATCCTACGCCTCATTTACAGTTTACGACTGTATTAAATACTAAATTCTTAAAACATTCATCAAGAACTACAAGTAAAAAATTTGTTAACCCTTTCAACACCACAGCCCAAAATAGACTGGCCCAGACAATAGAAAAGAGCATACCATTCTGATACTTGGGGTTGAAAGGGTTAAGGAAAGGTAAAGTCCCAGGTGAGGCATTTTAAATAAAGGTCAAGGTGAAAAAGTCATTGAATCTAGTGTAAGGTATTCTAAAAGGTCATAGATATTGGATGATACAGGTTCAAAGGGTTACATACCAAAATCTTTGTGTGGTCTATAAGTTGGCTTGAACTGTAGCGTTTCAAAGCTGATTTCAGGAATCTTGACTGTGTCGTCTAGTGGGACAAATTTCATACTCTGATCTTTGCCAGCCTCAGGTAATGTCGCAAGACACTAAGATAGAACACATAAAAGAGAAGCAATTGATTGGCTGATTCATGATGATCAATTCATCACAAAATACAAAGAATAATCATAGCTCACTTCAGTTTCATGACTTTGGCATAACAGATTTCTTAACATGTCCACTCAAGCAGAAAGTATGGGCTACTGGCTACATATAAATGTACATTCATTCCACTGTTTCACATACAAAAACATCACTTATGCAAGTTTGGCCATCAAATCATCAAGGCCCTCTTGCTCAGTGAGATCAAAATTTCCTTATGACGTTTGTTAATATTCTTCTAAGCCTTGAAAGCATTCATTTTTGAGAAGTGAAACTTTGTTTATAAAATATATATCCATGTAAAGAGATTAAGCTATGTGCATATAAGATGGCAAAATTTCTCAAACAATTAAAATCCCTCGAAGCAGGCTTTCGTATTTAAAGTGCAATGCTATTATCACTCCACTACAGAGCCCCCTCCCAAAGGGATACAAAGATTTTGTCAGCATGAATTTCTTAACAATTATCAAGAATAAAACCAAAGCTGAAGTATTCTCATAAAAACTACAGCACAAAAATACTTTAGTGACCACCTGTATGTAAAGACCACCTGGTCATAAAGACCATTTCTTGTTGTCCCCAATAGTGTAAATTGTGTACAAATCAATCTCTATATGAAGACCACCTCCCTATAAAGGCTGGTATTCTTGAGTCCCTAAGGAGGTCTGTACATGTATATACAAGTTTCACTGTATATGGTGATTGATAACCCTTTATATTCAATCTTAGATCTTGATTGCAATAATGGCAATTATTTAGCAACAACCACAGTGCCTCCATATTGCAATCATATTACATTTATCAAATTTTGGTTTGAATATAATGCACTTGGGTTTTCATTGGTTTATCTCTATGAGCATTTCCTACACTGCCACCCTATCATACTCTAAAACTGCAGGCAAATCATTAATATTGACAACTTACCAAATGTGGCATCAGGTTTACTGCCAACACCAAGGTAACAACTTACCAAATGTGGCATCAGGTTTACTGCTGACACCAAGGTATCAACTTCCAAAAGGTGGCATCAGGTTTACTGCTGCCACCCAGGCAAGAACTTACCAATATGGAATCAATGTGGCATCAGGTTTACTGCTGACACCCAGGTAACAACTTACTAAATGTGGCATCAAGTTTACTGCTGACATCCAGGTAAGTTTACTGCTGACACCCAGGTAACAACTTACCAAATGTGGAATCAAGTTTACTGCTTACACCCAGGTAAAAACTTACAAATTGTGGCATCATGTTTACTGCTGACATCCAAGTAACAACTTATCAAATGTGGCATCAGGTTTACTGCCGACACCCAGGTAACAACTTACCAAATGTGGCATCAGGTTTACTGCCGACACCCAGGTAAGAATTTTGTCCTTATAAACATCTAGTATATGGATGCCTCCTCCTGACTCTGAAAATCGATTTAATAAAGGTCAACAAGAAAATGCTTAAAATGGTATGGCCTGACTGAAAAGTAAAATCATATGTCAATATGTCTGATCCTATATTGCTTAAATTTAGTATTGAACAACAAAGTACTTCTCAATTTAGAAAAGTAGGTCAAGGTCCAATGTCATGAGGTCATAAAGCATGGTATGAAATAAAACTTTGATTTTGCTTACTGAGAAGCTAAAGGTAAAAATATTATGTTCCTATTTGCTGAGATTTTATTTCCACCAGAAACTTTAGCCCAAATGTTGATGGACAGACTGATGGGAATCACCAATTCAGACATTTTGCAAACAAGCCAAATATACTGGTACCATATGACAGGTCTTGTCAGAAGAAAATCCAAAATATGCTTGTCAAAAATTAAAGGTATATAAATTACCATTCTAATAATATGGCCTAGGTTAACATGCTTTCAAAAAGTAGGTATAATATTTAAGTCAAGGTGACAAGCTCAAAAAAATTATCTCAAAGCCAGAGACAGGGTCACAAAGAATTAGAAATCAAGCAACTGTCAATTCTAGAAAAGTAAATGAAGCATACTCCCGACAGGACTAATTTTCTGAAAAAACTTTGAGAAAATATTATGCTGATAAATTCAAAGATACATAACTATTACTTAATGAAAAATGAATTCTAATTTTTTTTCTTTCAAACATCTTACCTGATCTAATAGGAGTAACTTTTTTAGTTTCTGTATCAACTACCAGTGCAACCTAAAATGGTGAGGGGATACTGACTCAACAGAAGAAAGAGCATATGAATAAAAGCATAGTGTATACAAGGTCATTTTTGCCCTAGTACACTTGCAGACAGTTTCGCCCTGTTTTGAATTCACCCAATCTCATAATAATTCTTTTCAATGAATTTACCACTTTGAATTCACCCACTTTAAAATTTGCCGTTTAACGATGAGGGCGAAAGGGGCAAAAATAAAACAGGGGCGAAAATTTTCCTGTATTCAGTATGTTGATTTAAGAATAAAAGCACTCTTGATTATTCATTACATAGATATGTAAGCAAATGAACTACATGTACATTTGTTTCTCCTAATTTATGACTGTCATTTGTCTCAGAACTGAGAACATCAAAAAATAAATAAATAATTTGATTAGAGAAACACACTTTTCTGAACACAACTTTATCATAGTTTTTCTCAAGGGTACCACAGTACATTGTACGTACCATGAAAAATTCCCCCACTCATACATGCTACAGCTCTCTATAACACGCTTATGTGTACACTACATCCAAAGATAGCCGTCCTCTATAGTTACTAAATGATCAGTTCTCAGCACTCACTATGGAGGTCTACCGGTATCTCAAACACATATATTTGCCTCAATACAATTTTGAAAACTGTAGTGGCTCACGGTAGAGCACTGGTCTTCAGATTGTGAGGTCCTGGGTTCGAGCCTAGGCAGAATAGGATTGATCTTTCCTGTTCTTCAGATGAAACAGTAAAAATTATAGTCTAGCGTAACAGTATGCATGGGCATGTTAGAGAACCCATACTGCTCAATGGCCATCAGTGCTGTGCATAGACCAAAATTTCGAGTCCTTCATTGGCATTTGGTGACGTCTCCATATAAGTGAAAGATTCTTCAGTGGGACGTTATACAACAATACAACTAATGAACCGATCAAGACTTCTTCACAGAAATACTTAAAACAGTGCTTAATACACTGAATACTTACTAGAGTACTTCTCCACACGCTGCTCAGCACAACACGCTTGTTATCTTCTGACCAGCACCTGTCTGACAGTAAGCCACCAATGTACAGCCCTGGGAATCCACCTGTCAATCATAAAGTAGGACTTACCCTTTTCAAACTTCTTTCTGTCATGCTAGTCAATCAAGGGGAATTCATGCGTAACCTAAAATCTTTTACAGATATTATAGGAGTAAAAGTTTCTTTGAGGCCTCTGTGGCCGGATAGTTAGAGCACTGTGCATTAAACCGCCCAGTCTCTCACCTCTTGTCAGCACAGGTTCGAGCCTCGCTGGAACCGAAACTGATTATGTGAGAAGGTTTGCCAGTTTACTTGCGGATGGCCGGTGGTTTCTTCCCGGGTACATTTGTTACCGGCTCTCCTCCAATAATAATAACTGGCCGCCACCATATGACTGAAAGATTGTCGAGTGTGGCTTAAAGAAAAAATAAAACAAAAAACAAAAACAAAAGACAAACAAAGGAAAGTTTTAAATTCAACTAAAGACTACCAAACAGTGGTCTTAATCATGAAGATATCGTCTCCATAGAAAAGACGGCAGGTGTATATTTCAGAGTGTCAATCAGAAAGATAGCGCAAATGAAAAATAATTCAGCAAGCTCAGTGGGTGGAGTGTCAATGTGAATGACCAATTACTTGTCGTCTAAGCCACTTAGACATCACTGTGACGTTTCTATATGATTAAGGTAGAGCCACTATGCTACACTACACCCTGTCTTAGTCATAAAGAAGCGCAAAAATGACTTCTAACCTACAAAAAGATATATCAAGCGACATCTTGGTAAATATTTACTCAACATGTATGTCATCATGAAGATAAATAATAAGGGCTATAACTGTGCCAAAAACTATTTGAGCCCAAACCAAATACAAACAAGACTTGGGTATGCTTATAGTAGATCTTAGTGAATCAAATTTAGAATAAGAATTTTCATTTATGATTCAGACACTGAACCGGAAGTGCATTACGGTGAAAAAGAATGACAAAGCATGGGTAACACTATATTGTCTCAATTTAACACTTAATGGTTAGGGCATAATAAAATAAATGTGATTCTTTGTTTAATTGAGAAAAGAAGGTCAAGGACACACACTGACCTTGAGGATCTTTCACAATATCCACTATGGTAGACAGTTTCTCATCTTTCCAGTTGTACTGCAATGATAGAGTATAAATAAATTAGATTAGTCACATGACACAAGGTACCATACAAAATGTCCAGTACTTGATGTTAATGGGGGACAAGTAAAGGTTACAACCTGAGTGTCCATTTGAAAGAATATTTTCAACAAGTTGTATGTTAAATTGTTGTTTTAATGCCCCACTCAAGAATCTTTCAATCATATGGAGACATCACTGTGTGCCAGTGAAGGGCAACAAATTTTGCCTAAGCTCTGCACTTATGGGCGTAGAGCAGGGAGGGTACTTTATTATGCTGACAACTACTATGACATGGGACCTCAGATTTTACTGTCTCATCCAAATGACAAGGACAGCCAACTGCAGCGGACTTGGATTCCAACCCATGACCTCACAATCAGAGGTCAAACATGCTTACTTCTAGGCCTCATTATCAACATATAATTAAATTCTATAAATTTCCGTGGATTCCATCAGTTGACAATTGAGAAAACACTTGGTTCACACTCCAATGACCTGAACGATAATTAAGCCAACCCCCCTTAAAATTGTGTATTTTGTCATGCAGACCAAGTGAAGTGATGTTGGCTAAATGCGAGGCTGTATCTTTGTTTATATCATTTTGATAATCAATAAATAGATAAGCAAATGTTTTAAAAATTGACAAAGTTGTTATCAAAATTTAATTATAAGCATTGATTCTATATATTTTTTTCCAATTCACTATGAATTGACCTATGTGCAAAGTCTTCAATAAGGTCATTTGCAATGAAAGGGAAAAAATATCGAATCAATGCTTAAGTAATCATTGACAGATTTTACCCATATAAACTATATGAATGTAGTTATATACCATCATTAGCCTTGAACCCTGCATGTGTGGTCCTCCAACTTCATTGTCCAGATATATCAGCTTTGACTGATCTGGGCTGAGTCGTGGTGACCTGCACGCTCTGTTATCCTCACTAATCTGTTCTATAACAAGAAAAAAGTTATCATCATGTTTCATATCATAATACCTTGAAAATATAGTCACACCTGTCTTGATGTACTGTACTGTTGTATAGCCAGGCTATAGAATCTTACACTTTTCCAGGGAAGTCATTATAATGTCAGAGAAGAGCTATGAATTTGCCCCATGCTTGACACTTATGGCTTCTGAGCAGTGAGGGTTCTTAAACATGCCAATACCTGCAGTGTTACAGAACCCTACACCTACTGTAACAAGGAACCTCCATTTTGATTGTCTTGATGTACATCCCAATCTGCTGTAAGACTCAGTGAATTTTCCTTGAAGAACTGTACATTCACATAGAGATGAAAATTATAGATGAGCAAATTTTTCATATTTCAAAAAATATCTGATATCAATCTGATTTTATCTAAGACATAAATTTTTCATGCTTGCAAAAATATAATGCTGTCTATAAATGGAAAAATGTCCGATAGCATATACATATAATAGGGTGCTTTGAAAATGTTCACATTTTTCAGTACTGGTAGGTCAAAGTTTATACAGGAGGTTAAAGCTAAAAGCACAGGAACAAAGAGAACATAACTCTGCCATTTAATATGTGAACAAAGGACCAAGAAACAGTGGAAAGTATAACTGAAAACTGACACTTACCAAGTGAGTTGCTTTCAATATCCAAACGGTAGATTTCACTTCTGAAATAAAAAAAAAAACAGTGAAACTTGCATAGTTAGACCTCCTCAGGGGAAAAACTGGTCCTTATAGGGAGTTGGTCTTTATATAGAAGTTAATTTATACACAAATGGTACTATTGAGGACAGCAAACAAATATGGTCTCTGTGACTAGGTAGACTTTATATACAGGTGTTCACTAAGACAGGTTTTACTGTAGAATACAATGTACTTGTTTTAATTGTATTTAAATATTGCTGAGAATAAAATGGAAAAGAAGAGAGCAATAATGTCCCACTGTTCAGTACATTAAATGTTTCTTTAATTTAAATGAAAAGAGCATTGATTTAGGTCATGCATTCAGAACCAGGTAATATGGTAAC
>JACSZP010003076.1:3756-16300 GCA_016161895.1 Pinna nobilis | reverse complement strand
AACAGGTCATTTGATGACTTTTAGATTAGAATTGGTTTGTGTAAAAGGCATATGCAGGCACACACCAACAACAGAGATTCAAAATTATAACACTCCAGTTCCCTCTTTGCGTATTTGTTCCTTGTGTAACGAAGAAGGTGGGATTGTTTTCTTGGACGTGAGCAAAGGTCACTCTGTTACCACAATCAGAAGACATTGACTTTATGATGGAAAGAATAAAACAAATTGACATCTTGGAGTTGTGGTAGATTCTGTTGATAACATTCAAGTGAAGTATCTCATGTTCATAGTGCTAATATAAAGGTACACTCTTTGATTTTAAACTATAACTGGCCCTTTTTCCTGTCTACTTTGCGGGCTAATCAAACGTACCTTAATAAATATGAGTTCTTCAAAGGGAAAGTGTACTAGTATCAAACGAAGCATTATATTAAAACCTTTACATACCATTTGAGATTTACACAACAGTGATAGTCTAAGTCAGAAGGAGAGTTACTGAGTTTGTTAGACAATAAAAGATGTCATTGAGAATATAGATAAGGAGATAACAATTTAAAAAAAATTCTTTAGTAATATCAAATGTATTTAATTAGCTGTTGGGGTGAAAACCTTAAAATGTGGCTTCTCGGCAGTGACTGAACATACCCTTTTGCATGTGGACACCTTTGGTGACACAAGGTCTCACTTTAAAGGCCCTGGGGCCCTTTCGTTTCAAAGGTCGAGCGCTTGGTGTAATTACGGACGTCTTGACATACCGATTCGAACCTGATAACGGTAACTTAATTTCATTCTGAGGTAATATGCATCGGAACTTGATACGAATTCCTAAATCTGATATCATGAAATGCTTATATTCAAGTTTCGTTTCGGTACACAGAAATTGGGCGCCCAATTACCTGGCCCAGAAGCGTTGAGGATTATTGCTAGACGGTATTATTTATTGCATACATTCTTGAAAACTTGGTTATATACCTTATCCACGCCCAGGGAATGTGGACTGCTTAAAATTTTCAAATTTTTGTTTACAGCAAATTCGCCTCTCATGTATCTTATTGAATCATACTACAAACCTACCATGACTTTTCTGTAAAGGATAGGGCCTCCGTGGCCGAGTGGTTAGCGTGCTCGACTTCGAGCCGAAGGGTCCGGTGTTCGATTCCCGCAGCGCCACTCCGCGGTTGGCCGTCCCTGTCTTTCGGATGAGACAGTAAAAACCGAGGTCCCGTGTCACAGTAGGTGTTGGCACGTTAAACCCTCCCTGGTCTACGGCCAGCAGTGCCGAGCACAGGCAAAAATTTGTCGCCCTTCACCGGCACACGGTGACGTCTCCATATGAGTGAAATATTCTTGAGTGGGACGGCAAACAACAACGCAACAACAACTGTAAGTTAGTTATTTTATAAATTTCAGAATTGTTGATGTATAAGAGAAGTACTAACTATTTTGAAATAACTAAATTCCAATCTGGTAACATGTTGCTTTGTGGGTGATAACATGATAGCGAAAGGTCAAAGATATTGCATAATATAAACTAAATTCAGTAAAACATCTAATTCTACATCCTGTAAACAAACTATCCTACTTCCGGTTCGTAAATTATTTGACTGAGAACGACAACGCCTTCACACCGGAAAGTCGAGGTTTCGAGGCATGCCTGTTCTCCTCGATGAAACAATATATGGAAAACAAGATATCCTGTAAAAGATTAACCTGTTATCTTAAAAATCTCATACAACATAGAAAAACATTTCTAGCAGATTTTTGAATCGGAGAAAAAAATCTGATAATTCTGTCAACTTAATGCCGCCATGATATACTTGAAATAATCAAGAAAATGAGCGAGCATTTATACCATGACAACGACGATTGCATAGGCTCATTTTAATGTCACATTTGCTGGAAATAAAGTGAGTGAATCTAACTAGGCTAGATATAGTCTGATTTCAGTCATTGATAATAGGTATATACATGTATATCAATTGAAAGATGATAGTACAAGGACTTTGTACAACCTATCGAGGTTGCCCTTTGTAACTACAGACGATCTACGGAACTTTTATCTTTGATTTTTATCTCTGAATTTTGTCACTTACTATCCCAGCTACGGGCTTATGCATGATTCTAAGTACTGATTCTGATTCCCAATATACTGTCACGGCGTTTTTGCTTAGTTTGGCTAAATAGGTACAGTGAAACCTGTATTATAAAGACACCTTATGTACACAACTAAACCAGTCTTTATATGAAGGAGATAATGATAAAGAGATTTATTTGTATAGAAATTGTAATTAAGTTACTGCAACAGCAGTCTTTACGATCACAAGTGTTTTTTAAAGGTGGTTTTCTACAGCAGGTTTTACTGTTTGTATATGTTAGAATGTACGAGACTACACTGTGAAATACAGTATATGAGAGTTATAGTTACAAGTACGTATACAGTAAAGGACATATAATTTATAGAAAATGCTGTAGATAAAGGAATATACAACATAGAAATATATGTCGAGAAATGTTGTTTTCAATTTCATAGACGGCGGAAACGACAATGCTAAATGGTTTTTTTTTTATATTTTCCTTGTCACGAAAATTGGAATCCCATGTTTCCTTTCCGCGACTCTCAATGTAATAAAGTAATAAATAAGACCGGAAATGGGCACAAGAAATACGTAAGAAATTAATTGTCAAATAGGCAAACAGGAAATGCTTCTTTTATTTCTCTTAAGTGCATTCACATGACATACATATTCGTCATTCAAGAAGGACCTGTCAGAATTTTTCTCACATTTCCTCTTTTTTATCACTAAAGGTAGTACTGCTAAAAAAACAATGATGGGAATCAAGTGATTTGGCAGTGGAACCATGTATCAAAATTTAAGATCACCTGTTTTCAGTACGATTCTTGCCGCCGTCAATTTCATCTATCGGTGACACCGTGACTCAGTGACTTACGTACTCGCCTTCTACTCGTGAGGTCGTGAGTTCGAATCCACGCCGCGCCATGGTTGACTATCCTTGCCATTTAGATAGTCGACACGTGAGATCCCAACCTGCTCATGGTAATAAGTTCCGAGCCTATGCCAATTTTTCCTTACTTTATTGGCATTTCGTGTCGTCTCCATGTAAGCGAAAGATTCTTGAGTGGGACGTCAAACAACAATTATTCAGCCAGCCAACCAATTTACATCTACCCATATAAAATAGGTCTCACTACCACTTACCATATGATACGGAGTAGTACATGTAAATACAGATTCGTGTAGCTCCATCGTTGCTGTTAATTTGAGTCATTCTAAGATTAAAATTCTTTAAGTCTTAACATAAACTGTAATAGTAAAGAAACTGAATAAGAAATTAAGAATTTTCGTTCTGGTGAACGATGTGCGAAAGAGCCTTTTTAGATATATAACAATTTAAAACTTTATGATTCAGTGGTTGATAGGACACTTATAAAACAATAAATACCATAAATGCATAACTATATCCATTTGGACTTTTATAACGAAAGTAACCATTTTTAATGATGATGATGATGATGATGATGATGATGATGATGATGATGATAACGACGGTGACGACCGCGAGGACGACGATAATTATAGTTAGTGTGTGTTCGATGTATGTGTCTAGAATGTTGCTTTGTTAAGATATCAATATACCTGTACTATACTAATACTCAAGGATGAGGTTCCAAAACATACTCCCTATGTCGCCATCCTAACAATCTCTTTTATACCGATGAATGATATTTCAAATCAGAGGCAATGAGAACTATTAGTTTATTCCATTCATTAACCGTTATTGCGGTCATTTGCGAAACATTTATTATCTTAATATTTCCACAAATTTATGAACTTTTTTACCATTGTTAATTTCTATCGGTTTTTGCAAAATTGAACCATCACATGTCAGCTGGCTTTTGTGTTTAATTAGATAACGTAAGATGGGTACTTAGTAAACTGGCTATTTATTGAAGTCGGCTCCGGAGCGGAATTACCGCTAATTTCAAATTATTTTCATGTTGTAATTGAAATTGGAATGTTTTGTGTTGAAAATCACGTAGCGCTTAGCAATACATTGTCGGAAGCTCGCTGTTAATAACCACGTCAAAATGTCATCGAACACGGCTATCTCTAATGTTCCACATAATAGCGGTATCAGAGTAAGAGGAAAATATTGGAAATAAAATAATGTTAAACACGAACAATGGAGTTGTCAGATCTTCAGATGATAGCGATTCCACAGGACGTTACCGTTTTGTATCGGAAAAGGAATACACCGAATCACTCGAGCGCTATCAGCATTTGATCTTTTTCGATAATTACTTCGATTTTAACCGTGAGCTCATCGATTTCCTAGAGAAGTGGATATTTCATAGGTAAATTCAATATCATGATACTTGAAATCAAGATGATTTCAAAAGCATCAATTTTACTGCGATCAAAATACAGTTGTATTGAAAAATCTGATAATTCATTTCCCACCGAAATGGGTTAGTTCTTTTTTTTCAAGAATTAGTAAAGTTTGCTTCTTCCTCAATTGAAACTAGGTTTGTTTTTTTCCCCAGCTGATTCCATTTATAAGTTAAAACATGAAAATTACTACTGGTAGGTAAATTTTGATTTTATATAAAAATGAGCGCGAATAAATAAAGAGAGCCAAACGGAAAGAACACACAGCAAATCATTAATGGGACCAGGTGACCGGAGCTAGTTCCTGAATGTTTATCCGCAACTAAATTATTAATAAATCATACGAACCACCGTACACAAACCTTTGGTACAGACACTCGAGAAGGCATTCACTTCTAAAAAAAAATCCCTATGTTCTAAATGACATCATTGACCTTTCTAAATAGCATTCTGTCAACATGATCTTCTTTTCGAAGTTGCGTTACTTGTACCTCGCGGAGCCGGACCTTTAGGAACACCTAGTTCAAGTTACCTTATTTTTAGTTTTTCGTATGCAGCATGTCCAGCTAACACGTTTTAATTAAAGAAGTAGGACCAAAATATTTTTAATTCTTGTAATCTCAACGGATCTTGCGTCGTATGATATGTCTTTGTTTTAAATCATATACAACAATTGGGTAATTTGCTATCGTTGAGTATGTTTTACAATGTAGTGAAAGAAATTGAAGCCTCGCAGCAAAGAAAATTACATCTATTCATCGTTACTAAATTTCTACCTTACTTTACCTGGACATGTAGATGTAGGCTATAAGCCCTATCTTGAAACAGTACAAAAACGATAACGCCAGTGGGTCACGTGACATTGTTTACGACACTGTTTATAGCTCATCGTATGATGAAACAAGCATTGTTTCCCATCCTTGATCTCTCCATAAACTGTCTTTATCAGACCTAAACGTCATAAGATTATAAATTACGGCCACATCAAACTACAGCGAGTGCTTTATCTCGGCTACTATCGGGCAACGAGAAATATTTTCCAATAAACTTTGCATTGGATTATTGGTTCGACCACGTAACGCCAGACAGGAAATACCTCCATTAGCCAGCGAACGCAACTAAATTTCAATTTAGAAGATATTAGCCGTCTCTTTCTCTCTCTTTTCATAACTTAAAGGTAGCTAGGAAACTGACAACTTTATGCAACGATATTATCTGCTTTTTGAAATAGAATGCTATAGTTGCCCTATCTAAACACTTGTAATGAGATATGCCAGGATTCTTGTCGATGATACAATGCTAACGCCATTATTCATAGACTTGGAAATCCTGCACGGGAGCCAGGAGTAGCTATACAGTAAATAACTCTTCTCTTCAGATTATGATGTCGTGGGTTCCGGTTCCTTATTTGGCATAACTCGTTGTTCGGTGTCGATGTTCCGGTGCCACTGTTTAGTGCGGATCATAGACCACTGCTTGAAATATTTGACCAACATTAGACAACGTTTTCCTATACATGAGTCCAATATGCAGAAATAAGCAATTATAACACGTAAGGGACTTTCGACTCTATATAAAAAGTGAAACTCGCAATCCGCAATGGATCGAATGCAGACAAAGATTTTAACATATAAGTCTAAAGTCAGTGCTGTACTGAAGCAAGAAGTAAGAAATTAAGAAATAAAATATCATCCTAACTGATATGTATGAGGGTATGTAATAAAGAAAATTGCAGAAGTATTAAAGGATGTTCGAAAGTCAAAGACCCAACAAACACGACAAGTTAAGGAATAACAACGGTTTCAAAGTGGACAAAAATTGCAAATCACTAATGGGATGGGACCAGGTGTCCGGAAGGAGTCAGTGTCCACTGTTGGCATGCTATACTAGTCGCAAATGTTCCACGGACACCCTACGAGATTCGGTAAAATGTCAAGTTCGGTTGCAAAATTCATGTCATATTAAAAGATCCATTTTTCAATTATAAAATAAAACAATTCCTGATTCCTTCGAAATACCTACAGTGTCGTATATTGTGTCACTAAATGACCACTCATGACTGATTTGGCCGTGTCACTCCAAAGCAAAATTCCTCAATATCAACGTTTTCAATCATCACTATAACCGGATGTGCTCATCAAAACATAACATCGGGAGTGTAAGTGGGACTAAGATTTATTACAAATCTGTAGGATCAATACCACTATTGGATATTCTGCTCTGTTCTAGTTTATTTATATGGCATGACACGTCAGACTTCGCCCAAGTCTTACTAATCACCGACTTATCATCGAAATACTTGAGGATTATGTGGGCATTTTGCCGATATTAACTCCCCGATAGAGGATAGCTATGCACATGTTGCCATCATTTGTTGTACAACAGTGCTCAAGAAACATGTCTGCGTTTTGCAGACGACACTGCACGTGCGTGAAGTATAAATGATACCGGGCAAATAAAGCTGCTACGCGGAACTGATGCTTCGATGTGATAAATTCAGTATTTTACGTGGTAATTTGATACAAATACTTGTAAATGTGTTAAATGTAGTGAGAGGTATGGAGAAATTAATGAAGTATAACGTTCAATGTAAAAGAGTCACAAATTCGATTCGAAAGTTTGTTGTAATTATTTTATTATTTTTTTTAAATGTCCTGCTCAAATCTATCTCTATCTTTTACTTATTCGAAGACTCACCAAATGCCGGAGAAAGGCTTAAGAGTTTTGCTTATCTTCGGCTCTTATGGTCATCAAGAACGATACCTACTGTGTCTTATTCTTCCGAGGGACCGGGAAAGCCAACAGTCTCCGCAGTTTCTCTTGCACACACTATTGTGCTATGAAATCAAGTTTGTATTTTATATAAATAATAATGGAAATGCAGTCGTTTACAAGCTGCGAATAAAAAGTGTCTCATTAAATAGATTCAAGAATCCCGGACGGAATGGAATCGGGTGCCCGGAAGGAGTTTGTTTCTCCTGCCAGCACCCATTACAAATATTTCAGCCTCTCTCGTTTAAAAAAATGACAAAACTGTGAAAAGGATATCCATGTATTTGGATGGTATCGTAAACTACATCATTTCATCTAAATCAGACTTTCGATAAAGCGGGTGTAGCTTGCATTGGCTGAAGAACAGCGTACTAATCATGAGTACAGAAATAATATTTGATCCTTATATCCCTAGATAACTGTAAGGAAAGATAAAGATTTCATTACTTTTTGAAGATTTCGTTAAATCTAATTTGACAAATACTTTAGCCTGGGGTCAATATGCTTATTCAGTAAACATGGCCTAAGGACTACCTCGCATAGAAGACCACCTTAATAATAAGACCATAAAGATAATAAAAAATCAGTGTAGATATCTCTCTTTAACGCTATTTCAACCTCACTTAGGGGACCAACTCACTTATCAGACCGATTCTAACTTGGGTGGTCTTTATAATCATGCTCTACTGTTTCTGTGTGTACAAGCAACTCAATATTGCAACGAGTTTGCAGGAAGAGTTGTCTTTCTTTTTTACTTCCGCATCAGCCAGGAAGAAAGAGTAAAACAGTAGTCTCACAAGGAACAATAATCTTTAACTTACTGTAACGTATCAAAAGCTTTTATTTTTACGAGATTATCAGTTTTCACTTCACCTAAAGGCACCGTCATTGCAAAAATTTGTCTGCTGAAATGCCATTGTACAATATAAGACTGAAACGGTATTATATCGGTCTCTATGTATCAATACAAAATAAGGAAATACTCGCCATCGATAAGTTAACTAGTCTTACTAAAATAAGAAAGATGAAGTAGCCAAAAGGACATTCAAGACGACAGAAAACTCTATGGTCAAAACAAAATTCAGATAATACTACAAACAATAATAAAAACAACAGCTCATGAGGAAAGAGTGATATGAGCCCAACAAAAAAAAAAACGGGAGTATTTATAAATTTCCATTCCCAGTGCACAAATATCATGTGTCCTCGGTAGAAGTATAGAAAGATTCGTCTACTTTTTATTTAGCTGTGTCCTGAAATAAATTGTAATCTATGTCTGTGTTAGCTAAACATGTAAATTATTCTTCCGCATTGAAATTGGGCTAAAATGAAAATTTGCTCCCTTACACTGTAAAAATGACTACCAATGTCTTAAGTAACGCGACGGTAAATGATATGACTTATTCAAACGTTGAATTATGAAATACACGGCACATTAAAGTGTTATGCTTTCAAGAATTATCCAAATTCATCCAAATTCACAATAATTTATTGCGAGAGTTTGAAATTTCAAGAAGGTTATCAAATCATAAATTCGTTTATATTGTATGTCTAATTGAAATAAAAGGACTGCACAACCAAGATGTTGTGACGTTTAGTACCCATTAATCACCGAACAATATACAACTGTATACATTTTTTGAGAAATTTGTGTACTGGTAAATTATTTTTATAAAGAAATATATTGGGAATTTATTTAAAATTCTAATTTGAAATAATGAATCGCGCATATCTTAAAATACTTCTGTCGATACTATTTTCTCCTTTTCATAATACTTTCTCCGTCTGAACATTAATTAATCAGTTTATTCATGTCCATTAAATCAATCTGAAATAAAAAGTAAGTTTTGCTCGAAATTGGAAAGTTCGTTGGGAATTTCTGTGTTGAAAGAATTATGGATTACTTTGTTTTCTTCCCAATCTGTTCGATTCTGAGTTAACGCAGTCTTCTGGTCTCTAAGACACTTCCGGTATGCCAAGTCACGCACGCGTTGTCAATAACAACTTTGACGATAAATCTCAAGGAAATACAAAGGGATTTTCTGATATGTCCATATGTCCCAAATTTCGCTTGGTTTGGAAAACTTCGTTTTGATATCACTTCTGTTAATTGATGAAAAGCAGATAGTGAGATAGCACTTCGTTGAGCGTGGATCGGCTCAGTTTTAAGTGGCTAGTTACGCGCTGATTTAATGGGAAATGCCAAAATAGAATTATTTCCCGTTTTATTCGTGGTACGTACAGGACATGATTATGTGTATCAACAGGTATTAAGAACATCAGTTAAGTAGGGAAAATTACCGATTCTAAAATCATTTACATGTATTGGACACTTTGCCACGATTTGTTCTACTTTAAATTTGTGTGCACAAAAGACATTTTACAAAACTAAGCTTTCAAGTACTGTCTTAATATTATCTCTTGTATACATACGTCATCACTTTTTTCTGTTGTTGCCAGAATTCTCATTGACTTTGAATCAAATTCAAAATATGAAACAAGAATTATTGTTTTTCGTACGTGCTGTGTTTTCGATATTTTTATAATTCTTCTGTTTTTTAGGAGTTAAAAAACAAGCGCATGCTTTTAATGCGAATTTGGGTAGAAAAGACAAATATTGTGTGTCAACGTCGAAATGCCTTGAAGGATTCCAATTTTAAAAATCTATTTTGATATTTTCAAAGAAAAATATATTTTACACATTTTGGCATGATTCACATGAATAGATAATACTTCAAATAATTCCAAGTGGCGATGATGTTGAACTAAGTCCTCTATTGGAACTCATCAATGTTCTTCGTTACTATATAATTGTATTTCCAGTTCGTGTATATATCATGAATTAGCCTACAGGTAAAGGTTGGAATCGTTACACACATAGATTAGTTAAAAGTCAGGTAAAAGATTACCTTTGTTTTTGAAGAGGTTAAAAGCTTGTAGATCTAGATACTTACATAGATTTATGACAATTGCAAATATCAATATCATATCTAGGTTGCGTATCAATTGCTCATTTTTAAGTGTACCAAATTTCACATAAACAGCATTTTTACATGGCAGTTTAGTAACGTGAATACTACTTGGAACTCGAAAAAGACGTAAAGAAATAAGCAGATCTCTAAGGGAAAAGAAAAGTAATTGAAGGCTTCTGTTCGCATGACGGACAAAGGTCATGTCTATCTAATGATGATACTTTTAATAAAAACATGTACACGAGATATTTAATTCGCCATATGTGAATAGAGCAAAGATTAACATATAAAGAATTCAAACGCCGTCGATCAGTAAAACAATCCCCCTTTTTCATTAGCAATTTGAGAATCACGATACTGGTGTCACTAGTCTACGTTAATAACCGTTAACTGTTACTGTTTCTTTTTGGATATAAAATGCCTGGATGATTTTGTCCGTGTTTTTCTATTATTCACCAAATTTAATTTGTTTATTGTCCCAGGCTCTGGTACTCGATACCTTGGTATATGTAATTTTCATATTTGTCAACTAAAGTACCAACAATTTGTAGGCAAATCCGTAGAAACTTAAAAAAAATTACTTTTACTTTATTGCCCACAATGTACGATCGAGCCTCATTAATCTGGTCGCCAATAATCCGAATGCGTCACCTTCTGGGCGAACTTTCGCTTTTGTAATCCGGACGATTTACTTGGGAACCGAAGTGTCCGGATTAATGAGGCTCCACTGTACTCTGCTTAACATGCACCGTACATGTTTCTATACACTGTATACAGGGACACTTTCGCGTCGTGTTATTTTCGCCCTATTACACTTGTAAACAGTTTCGCCTTGTTTTAAATTCGCCCAGTCTCGTCATTATTCTATTCAATGACTTTATCGTTTGAAATTCGCCTAGTTTTGAATTCGCCCACGGACGACGAGGGTCAAAGGAGCGAAAATAAAACGGGGGCGAAAATTTCCCTGTATACAGTACACATTTAGTTACACATATTAATGTAAGTTGTCTACATTTGCTTGCTTATTTGTCATTACCGTATTCATAATGATAAGAAAGCATCAATTAATCTCCAGCGAATTCTATACACATGCAATTATTGATAATAGTAATATGATCACTGCTTTTTGTCCGAATCATTAAATACGATGAAAGGATGCGAGCATATGGACATACGCCCGGACGGCCGGCTAGCACGTGCATTTGATGCGACTACGCCTCCTCGTTACATTTCTGTCAATGAGATACACATTACCTACATGTACCCCAATACGTAGATTAAACAGACAAAAGTCATTGATTATCTTTGTAAGCGTGCTGAATATCTAATCTGAATGGAAAAGTTTTTTTTTATATAATTTGATTGACAGACTTAAATGAACATTATATTACATGGATATTGTTACATATCATCGATATCAAACATATCATAGCGGATTATAAAACGGTCTTATCACTACAATGTGAACATGCCAATTCTAACACGTACTGATTGTACTAAAATCGAAATTTCAATAATTTAATTCACTCATTGATAACTTATTTTGTTCAATAATTAGAAATTGACATGTAATCCTTATGATTCACAATGATATTTAAACCGTTATTTTTTCATAATATGCAATTATCTGAAAAATGGAAATGATTAATGGCAATACTGAAATAATAATGACTTTAAAGTGTAATTTAGTGCAATATGATGGGTAAATAAAACAAAACTTGGTCAAGTGGTTGTAGTAGTACATGCGGTAACAAAATAAATTCCGTTATCAGGTAGTCTTTTGTCATATTTTCTATTTACATATTTATAATGGGGCTTAGTGGTTAGCGTGTTCGACTTCTGATCGTGAGGTCCGGGGTACTAGCCGAAGCCGCGGCGCTGTTGGCTGTCCCTGTCATTCGGATGAGACGGTAAAAAAACGATATCCCGTGTAACAGCAGGTGTTGGCACGTTAAAGAACCCTTCATGCTCAAAGGCCATAAGTGCCGAGCATAGACAAAATGTGTCGCCCTTCACCGGCACACGGTTACGTCCCCATGTAAGTGAACGATTCTTGATTGGGACGTTAAACAACAATATAAGTAACCAACGAACCAACATTTTAACGAAAGTTAAAAGCTAGGCGAACTTTAGACAGGTGCTTCGGAACCTAGGATGTTTCTCACGAGAGTCGCCTTGGCTCCTTGGAGTGTGTGATTGCCTTCTGTTCTTGACGTCATGGTTTCGAATCAACACTGCAGAAGCGGTTTGCTGTCCCTGTCCTTCGGGTTCCCAGTCCAAATCGAGGTATCGATTCATAGTATGTGTCGGGTCCTTAAAGAAAACCCAAAACACAAAATGTTTACTTTACCGTCCTTCATCGACAAACAATATATCGGGATGTATTAACCC
>JACSZP010003075.1:0-10022 GCA_016161895.1 Pinna nobilis | reverse complement strand
GTATTGTCAGTGGTATACTGCTGGGTAGTATTGTCAGTGGTATACTGCTGGGTAGTATTGTCAGTGGTATACTGCTGGGTAGTATTGTCAGTGGTATACTGCTGGGTAGTATTGTCAGTGGTATACTGCTGGGTAGTATTGTCAGTGGTATACTGCATGGTAGTATTGTCGCGTGGCATAAAGCTGTCAAAGAAACAAAACTTATCGTAATCGTAAAATGTTACTTAATTCTGACAAATTATACATCGATTCTACTACCTTGATCCAGCTGAAAAAGGGACATAGCTAAACGGATCTCGATTATCCATGGCAGATTCGTCCTGAAACCGCTGTGGTCTAAATTGCTGTTAAAAGAAATTAAAGAAAATTTACTGTTAATTTACTACCACTATATTAAGGTTATCACCCGTTTTGTAAAAACACAAAACAGTAGTATTCAATAAAAAGAAATATTTTTCCCAGAGCTTAGCTTTAACCATAAATGATAAGTAATTAGTTTTAGCCAAATGCATGTATAGAGATAAACGACTAAGCATCTCGTGATACATGAGATTTTTCACGGACTCAAGTGCATGTTTATGTTAGAACTATTCTTCAATCTTATTCAAAACGATTCTTGACGGCAGGTTGTCCCAACGATATGAATTTCATTGTTTCATTTTTTTATCATTTTTTTTATTTCATTTTATTTATTTCATTTTTTTTTTTGCCATTTGATTTTTGTTTCTTGACAAAGAGATATCAGATGTCGAGGAGCCTGGTTTACTCGAACGCTTTTGAACTATGGCAATTTATGAAGGCAACCGAGACTTTCGGATTATTAGAACACGGATTTTTATAATGGCAAAAATAATTAGAGATTAGTGTTCCTTCTCCATTTAATCCAGAAGGTGAAGTGACTGAATTAACAAGACTGGACTGTAGATAGATATATGTTATAAAGTGCATCCCTGTCGGCATGTTAGAAATCTTCCCTTCAGATGTTGAGGTCGTGTATTCGAGCCTGGCTTCCCTTCCCTGTCTTTACATGAGACCCCCCCCCCAATAAAAAAGGTCCGTGTCATAATATGCATCGGCCTCAAAAAACCTTTACAATTCAAGGGCGCAAAGTACCGACCATTGGTCAAAATGTTCCGTGCAAGCGAAAAATTCTTTAGTGAAAATATGCAGCGATAATTTTTATCTTACCTCATGGTCGGCCCAGTTATCTGGGTGGTGGTTCATGGCATGTATGTTGACATCCACAGAGAAGTTTGCTGGTATTACCCCTACTCCCTCCACGTGTAAAGGCTCTATGAGATACCTGCCAATCACAGGCACAGGTGAGAACATCCTCATCACCTCTTTTATAAAGGTCGTCAGTAACTTTGTATTGTGAATACCATCCCTCGAGAAAGAGATAAGAAAAAAATACATGAGTGCTGAAATTAAAATAGAATACATCCCCTTGAAATACCAATGACTACATACTCATAACTAATATCCAACTTTTTCAAAACTTACTTTTGAGTCGTAGAACGTCGATTGTTTTCATGATTTATATTTTAAGCTAATTACGATGTTCAGGTGCACAAAATTGTTAATGTCTTCTTCTATATTCACAGCAAAAAGGGAATCATAGTATCTTGTGAATCAGCTATTCAGTACAGGATGATACAAAATAATACAGACAAATGTTACGTAGAATATAATCATTGTTGTTACAAGATACAGGACGGTGCTATAGTTGATACTAACACAGAAGTTAAATCACATATACTTGCAAGGACATGTATAGGTAATACTAAACAAATTGAAACTAAGAGATGAGTTTGTGGGTCAAATAGAAGTAGTAGTACTCGAACAATCTGACAGAAAGAAGAGTTATAGCTTAAAACCTTACATTAATATATCCGTATTTATGGATCCGGAATTAGAGCTGGGGAACTTTTATTCACATATTCATGTTCTCGGACCCGGATTACAGTGTATAGCTTTATATTGGCTTTCCCGATATGTAGAAACGGTTAAAAACTTTTAACATTTTGATACTGCGATTCACGGATCCTTGGGCCCTTTTCACAAAATATCTTACGATCAAAATCACTCGTAGTCATAAGTTAGCAATATTTCAACTGATAATATTTTGTACAATTACGATTACATTGACCAATTGTGATGAAATTTGATTTAGAGTTATGATATAAATCAGATTGCGACTGTATTCATATATTTACATTTAGTATTTGTCAAATAAACAATATTAAAATTTCATACAATTACGACTACGAGTGAGCGGATTGACGTATAGGGATGAGTTATTGAATGTTTAAGAATTTAAATCATACAAAAATCATGTTCCAATGCCCGCATAGATACATAAGATAGTTTAAAGCTGTATATTCACTATAGTGTATATTGTCCGGATTTAAGAATCCGGTTGATAACTTTCGTCACTTTTCCCACTTACCAGTCAATATAATTGTTTTCCGACATAATTGATTTGATTTCTTCATGGACAATCTCTTGCTCTTCAGGATATCGGCCCAAGGCGTAGATAGCCCAGCTAATGGCAGACGCTGTTGTATCATGTCCTGGGCGGTAGGAAAACAAACGATGATGTAGTCAAAAGCATTAAAGTCATAACATAGACTATGAATACATAAAACGTTTTACAGGAGGCATAGGAAATTGCGTTTCTCTATTTGTTAAAAAGATAGGATAAATACCATAAACGGTAGAAATAAAGGGATAAATTTCACTTAAAAAGGATGCAGCTTATAATGGAAATTCTTCTGGTAAATTGGTTGATGGAATCAGGGTATCCTATAACAGAAGCCTCATTTATCAAAGTCAAAAGTAAATCCAGTTTGACTTCGTAACTAACCAACTCCACTCTATTAGCAAACAAAAGCCTAGCATTTAAACGATCGTTCAGTAAATACGATGGCTGTTCAGTTAATATCCTTATTTTGAAATAAAAACAAGTCGGTAAATCTATTTCAATCTGTTCAAGGAGATTCTGAAATAAATCCAAGAGATTTGGGGTTTTTTAATTACAAAATAGCATATATTTGGTTAAAATTCTTATACTTTAAAAATTGTCAACTTGTGACACGGCGGGTGCCGCGCGCGGAGCAGGAGTTGCTTACCCTTCCGGAGCACCTGAACTCATCCATGATTTTCGGTAGGGGGTTCGTGTTGCTTTACTTTTCGGTTTTACACGTCTTGTTGTGTTGATAGCTGTTTGTGTTGTCTCTTTTTTGTTTGGCCATGATTTCATCTGCCTTTGGATTTTTGAATTATTGATCCCCCCTTGGTATCTTCTACAGTCAACTTTTTCATCAAATGCCAATCACATATTTCAAAATTTACATCTCATTTGTTCTCGTTGTTAAAACCGATTTCAAAGCAAAAAAAACACAACCAAAAACATGAAAAGAATTAAAACACATATAACCTTCAAACAGAAATGTATCCACCTCTGCCCTGATGTCCTCGTCCGATAATGTTTCTCCCGATTCATCTTTTGCAGTAATCAAGATGTCTAAAAAGTCTTTGCGACGCTTTTGTAGAAGACTGGAGTCATCATTCTGGAACAGCAACAAAAATGGTCCAAAGATTAGACATGATCACACCATGAAAACGTTCTCCTTGACGGCAATATTTTTTTTTTTGAATTTAGACTACACTTTTATAGTTAGATCAAGAACATAATGGTATTTTCTATCAAAATCATTTTTTCTAAACTTGTAGGGGAACATTGGCAATGGATGTGGCATCTCAACACGGGACGCCACCTCCTTCCGGACACATGGTCCTATCCCGGTCTGGATTTGCAGTTACTTTACACGCTGAGAACATTATTATTCACAATTTGTCATTATTGTTATTAGGACTTGGATTTTTGAATTTCCCTTCAGTTCTTTTTTTGAGTCTGTCGTTATGGATTTTGTATAATGAGAACGAATTATTTTTTCATTTAAAAAACAGAAGGCACTCACCAGTGCTTTTTTCCTGGAAGCAATAATTTTATCTGTAAATTCGTGAACATAGTCGCAGAGCTGTTTAAACTCTCGTCCAGACTCCGTCAAGTTGTAGATGAAATCTGGGTAGTGCCAGGGCTTTCTATATGAAAAGTGAAACAAGCACATTTTATTTTTTTTCATTTTACATCAACTTTGTCAGTGAAAGAAGAAAATCACTATGGTCGTCTGTTATAAAAGTTTAAGGAGTAATTTGTATGATAAATAAGTCCATTGATTCTTCGCATTTCAAATAGACAATGATGACAATAATGTTACAGAGATTGAAATAACCAACAGTCTGACTTGCTGTTACGGATCAGAATCGACTAAGATAAGTGGGTTTCTACATACTCTACCATTAGTTCTTCTGTTTGTACTGGTCAGACTTTGCTCTGGTTTGTTTTTGGGGGAGTTGCAGTTGTTATCCAGGTTGACATCGTTATTATTCTGGACATGTAATATTCCTAGAATTTGGATTTTCGAATTTCTGTTGGTAACTCTTCAATTTATTCTAGATATTCTACAGCAATGCTTGTCGCATTTACCAGATCAGCCTCGACTAGGGCAAGTGGATTTTGTCCGTATTTTTCTGCCTAGTAAGTCATGTAATGTCCATATGGACTTAAACGCTCTGGTCACAAGCGATTTTATCACTATATGATATGCCAGCTTCTGCTCTTAGCCAATCATAACTGACGACTCACCGTCCTTTCATCGCATTTGAACGTGAAAGTCATTTTCAAACAGTTCACTTATGATGAACAACCACACGCATGGAACTGAATGGAAACAATGCAATTTAAATATGTGAATGCTGTTGAGGTGGTAATCCTCAGTTCTTAAATTGCTTCTTATTTGAGGATTTCAAAATTTAATATTTTGGTATGAATGCAACCAAGTTTTCTTTTCCTGATATTACCATAAACCGTTTTTATTATTATTACTTTTACTAATATATTTACTAGATAGAGGTTACATTTATGCATCGAGTCCATACTTACACAGTCCTTAATGTTATCAGCCTAGCGAGCCTCTTCACGGCTACTACGTAAGGATGTTCCTCCCTTGAAAAAAACATTCCTTTACAAATAAGCAAAGTGAGAAATGTTGTCAAATATAAATATTTTAAAAGACTTTATCAATCAGAGTCATTATTTGTTATTCAGTCAAACGAATGAGCGATAAATCTTCTTTCGTCTTGATGTAAAAAGCTTTTTAAAAAGCCTTTTTAAGTCTTTTTAAAAGCTACACATGTCCTCCATGACCGAACAATAAGAGCGTTGCGCTTAAAACCATTTGGTTTCTCGCCTCTCGTCAGTGCAGATTGGAGGCTTGCTAGAATTTAAGTTGATAATGAGAAAAGGTTGCTACCTTTCTTGCAGAAGGTCAGTGGACTCTTCCTGTGTACATTTGTAACCGATTTCTTTTCCCCGCCTGTAGAAATTGGCTACCGCCATATGTAGAAAGATTATCGAGTTTGGCAGAAAGCAAAACAAAATAGTAAAGCAAACAATAAAAAAGATCCGATTGGATCTACAGGAAATTGACTTTACCCTTTGCCCTGGACTTGATCCTCATACGACAGTGCACACCTCAACATGGTATCTAGGGTTGCTAAGGACACAAGGTTGTATATTTCAACACTCCGACCGCCACTAGTTCCTTTTTCCAAGTTTTTCTAAAATAATGAACGTTTGTGTTAAAACGAATTATTAAAAATGAAAAGAGTTGCATAATTTTGTACTGTTATTAACAAAACTGTTATGAAGAGTTTTACATAAGATGTGTAAATAACCATCAGAGGGAAAGACAGAGAAACACATAGAGAGGGAAAAGAACGCACAGAGAGATATTAGCCAATTTACATTATCGTAAAGACAATTGATATCAGTACAATGTGCTAAAGTACAACAAAGAAATACACAGTGGGCACTGCTTGCATTCCGTTTGATACTTTAGATAGCTTTTAAAATTTTAACCAAAAGCTTTCTTCATGAAAATATCGCAGAGTTTCAATTTCCTACAATCGAGATACATGTATTTTAGCATACCAGAAAGTCATCTGCTACTAGGTTGTACTCCCGTATGTAAGGTTTCAGAATATCAAAATGAAACGCTGGTGTGAGCAGCTTCCGGTTCCGCTCCCACTTTTTACCATTGCTGACTAGAAGTCCATCACCTGTAATTAACGTGTGTGAGTTATCAAAAAACTTTATTATCAAAATAAAATGACAAAATAAGTTCGTGTAATCTTAAATTATAAACATTGCAATGCCACATGGAGAGAACCAAAATATTTGTCACGTGATAGTNNAGTCAATACAGAGGTTCCATGTCAAGGAATAGATTGCCACGCTGATGGTCCCAATACATAAGATTAAGTCCCTAACAAAGCAAAGGCAAAATTCCTAGAGCCTGATACCGCTTTAATAGCACTAAAATGATAACGAAAGACGCATTTTTTTTTTTTCAAAATACGATACATAATTTTTAAAGATGCGTTGATATTGACAAAAAATTTCCTATTTCGCCTTTTGATCAGTAGTATCATTTTGACACCTGTGAATTATATCAACGATATTTGCTACAAATTGAGTTATTTTGCAACTGCTATTCAAAGCGAGATGTTTGTAGGAAACGTGATGATGTATCCAGGAATAGTGTCTTTAGAATAAGAATAAACTTGGAATCATACATGTACCAACACGAAAAACAACTGAAAATAGAGCTAAGGTATCTGGAATCATGTTGGTGGTAAGGTACACTCGTTGCAAATGTTCTTTCGAGTTTAGTTAAACGATGGAATAATCGATGAAACGGGCAAAACGCAGTCCTATATCCTCCACCAATTTTATCCTTTGACTTAGGAACGGAGGACAGCCTTGAAGCACTTGCAAATCATTGGCATAATAATATTCAATCCTCCACCAATGTTGTCTGTTGCTAATATGTGGATTACTTGAGGATAACCTTGAGACACTTATCTAAGGCATGATCATCCGATTTCCTCCATCAACGTTGTCTTTTGGCTTAGGTGCAGAGGATTTGCGGACAATCATGAGGTACTAACCCATTTTGTTGCATCCTCCACCTTTACTCTCTTTTAACTCAGATAGGGAGGACTTGAGGGTATCCTTTAGGTACTTACCTATCCATGGCATATTCATCCGATATCCCCACCAGTGCNNAGATGTTGACACTGTAGGAGAGCCTTAAGGCACTTACCTATCCATGGCAAATTCATCCTATACCCTCCACTAATGGATCCTTTGGCTTTGGTGTGGAGGCCATGAGGCATGTTGTTGTATCCTCCCCCTTTATTCTCTTTTAGCTTAGATGCGGAGACTCAAGAGTTACCTTAAGGTACTTACCTATCCATGGCATATTCATCCGATANNAGATGTTGACACTGTAGGAGAGCCTTAAGGCACTTACCTATCCATGGCATAATCATCCTATACCCTACACTAATGGATCCTTTGGCCTAGGTGAGGAGGCCATGAGGCATTATTTGTATCCTCCCCCTTTTATCCTCCCTCTTTTAGCTTAGATGCGGAGCCACGAGGGTATCCTTACGGTACTTACCTATCCATGGCATAATCATCCGATATCCTCCACCAACGCTTTCCTTTGGTTTAGGTGCGGAAGACTTGAGAACAGCTTTAATAGAGTCTGGGTGACAAACAGCAAAGACTGGATACAGGAACATTGCCCATGAGGTGTAAACCTTTGTTCTTGTTCTCTGAACAATATCCAGTGATAACTTAACGTAACTCTCATAGTCCGAGAACTGAAATTACAAGTACAGGCACTGATATTAAATGTTATAAAATAACATACTCCAATACAAAATACGAATCAAGTGAATACAGATAAATCGGGACGTTGCAAGAGTAAAAGATTATTTTTTTCCAGAAATCATTATCGAATGTAGATTACTTGATTTTGAGATACGATGTGTCAAGGTTTCAATTCCTAGTATGTAAATTGGTCCGTCAGTTCCCATAAAACAAGATTTATTGATGATGTATGCAGAGGGTATTTTTCACTAAATCACCATAGGTACTTTCTAGTAGAATCTTGTCAACAGAGCAAGTCATTCAGGAACTTACCTGCAATTTATGACAATTTGGGCTGAATCAACACTACCTAGATTTGTTCGAACTTCTATTTGGCTGCTAACACTGGCCAATCAAACAGATGTTATAAATCTGTGCTATTTCATCTTGCTTCAAAATTAAGAAGTTTTGTTTCTTAACAAGTCTGTATTTACCCTTAACAAGACCCTGTGTGGAGAGGCGTACGTTCTCCTTTATATTGAGGTCTTAAGTAATCCTCTGAATGTCACTGAATGTTACACAGCTGTAATGTTTGTCCTAATACTGTAAATATTTGCTTGTGACTCTTTGCAACTTTATTGCCAACCAACAATGAAGCGAATTGTTATCTTAAGAAACGAAATATTAAATACAAAAGAAGAATGCGTACATTGTATGATATCTTAAAAGTATTAAGAATCTTTATGAGGCTGATTTTTCTTCATATTTCCTTTGAAATCTGTATTATGTTTTCAAGAAAAAAGAAACAAAAATTCGGGGGGACATGGAGATTTTTTTTTCATTTTTGATAATGCTGAGTAAAGGGTTACCAAACTGAATTATGGTGTAAATTATGCGAATAAAGTAAAGAAAATTAAATACCAATTTTAAACTTCCCCAAAACCAATGAATAGGACCCATAGGTGTGAAGTTGTTGGATGCAGCAATCCATCCTCTATAGGTCAATGAGAATTGGAATAATCTGTAAAATATGTACAACACGATGCCTGGTATAACGACTTGATACAGAATGGTCTGCAGCGTCCAAACCATGATTCTGCAAGAAAAATAAGTACGGCTAATACATACAAATATACATATCAAATAGAACATATTTAATTGTAAAGCTCTGAAGTAGATGCAAATGTATTTGAATTGTGTGTGTGTGTGTGTGTGTGTGTGTGTGTGTGTGTAATTTATCAATTTACCTGTAAAATATATAAAAATAAAATGATATATCGAATGTCATAAAGAAAAATATTAAAGAAAATTGTATGATTTACTTTTGGGGAAACGTTATTGATTCTGACGGATTGTACTGCCTTTGTTCGCTATTGGTCACCATCAACAATATGAGACGTATTTTTTTTTATATCTTATCAAGATGAAAACTCACTACATAATTAAACATGGCAATTCTCTAAATACAGACATGTACCTTTGATGTATGTTACTTTCGTGTTTTTTTTTTAATTTATTTCGAGAAAGTCTTAAAATGTAAGATAAAATGTAAGATTCTGTTCAAATAGTCTTAGGAGAGAAAGTAAACGTGTACGAGCGCGTGCATTAAATAACCCTATCTATCCTTCGTATAGTTACAGATTAGACGGCCTCTTTACAACTACCTATACATTTCAGTGATACAGTTTCATAGTGAAAGTTTTTAAGATTCTACCTCGCAGATGTACTAAAGATAACAGCTTATCCATGACCTCGCAAGTGCACTTAAGGTAACAACTCAACCGTGAAGTCGCAGATATACAACAGTTGAACCTTGATCTCCAAATTTATCAAAGGTGAAAGCTTAATCATGTATTCATGGCAGCTATGTTACTTCTAGACTCTTGACAATGTTTCTATTTAGCAACTGATAACTACATAGTAATACAAAATATATCTTGTTACCATCAGCTGATTCCCTCTACCTATCTGTATGTTGTGTTCGAAGATTTTCTACGTCGTCTGTCATATCCCTCACTTATCTCAATGATCAATATAAAAACAGAAACCTATATCGGATAACAGTGTTACAGTATATCAAGAATCACGTGTGTTCACGTATATAATATCAACATTTTCCTCAGATATTAACAGATGTAGTTGATTCCTTTAGAAATATAATTGTTTATATAAACATGGACATACACAAACACACACACACACACACCCACACACACACACACACACACACACACAC